>OZ010738.1:145936530-146059030 GCA_963932295.1 Tipula lateralis
CAAATGAAAACAAGATACATAAATAATACGAAACACCATGCTTTTGTATATGCACGCTAAAGAGCTTATTAGTCAACTACAGGCTTTATTTATTGTAACATGTATATTGATTCGACAGGTAGCTCTTGTGTTTGTGGTGTGGCATTTGTTTAAAAACGTATTTATGTAAATATGCCAATCAATGCAAAAAATGTTCATTTTATTCATTTGCAAACAGTTTTCGCCTTTCCCCATATGTGTACGAGTATTAAACGACTACATATGTGCATTTCGAATAACACATCCTTTGTATTGTGTATACATGCATGTTTCCTCTATTATGTTGTATACAATGTTCTTTGTTTATGTCAAATTGAAATTTTAATTGTTCATCGATTAAAATTCAATGATTGATTGAACTTTCAATGCATTAAAACCAACAGACATTTACTCGTATGTGTACTGTATATACATATTTCCGTATGATTTAAACCAATATGTAATTGATTTAAACCAATAATTGATAGTTATTATTTTGATTGCAATTAGTTTGATTTCCTTTTATTTAAAGACACTAATTCAAAACATTTTTAAGTGTTTGATTAAAGTTCCCGAAATATTAATAATAATTGGGCCAGGCTTACTCCACAACCTTCTACTTTTCATCAATAGTTACATTAAGATTAAAAAAAATTTCTGTAGTTTTACCGTTTTTAATCCCGGAGAGCCGGAGATTTTCTCTTATGTAAAATCCAGCACATCTCAAAATAATTTAAATTTAACTACGTCCGTTTTAATAAGAGCGTCTGGTAGACGTAGTTCATGTTGTCGAATGATGAATCAAGGTTGAGTCTGCGATCACCTTCACGCGAAAGTGTATGGCGGAGAGCCAGATATGGACTGATACTTGCTCAAATCGTTATACGGTATAGTACCCACATATTTTATTATAATAAAGTTACTTAGGGATTTTGTTGACCACGATAAAGAAGCATAAGCTAAAGTGTTTAACAACTTGCAGACGCATGTGCCAAGCTTCCACATTATTTTGGGTACGAGGAGAATTTTCTGTACCTATCTCGGCATTAGCAATTGACTTATATTTTGAACTATATATGTTTTTTGGTTTATTCCTCCAAAGTAATTTTTATAAAACTCTGTTATTAAACTATTCATAAAGATTTTGGTAATAAACTGTGTTTGGAGTCGGTGGCTCCCGGGGTGTCGGAGTGACTATCAACTTTTCAACCTTCGTTGTTATTATTGTCGGCTATAGATTATAATAGGATAAGGAAATCTGCCATACATTTTCATTCGACATAAACCTTTCGCTTTTAAAAAACTGTTCGGTTCTATTATTTTATTTTTATTTTTTTTTTTCGATGGTATACTCGTGCGTTACTATGCGTATTATCCCGACTGCGGTGGTATCCAAATGTTAACTTGCAATTTTTAATTATTTGTATCAAATACTGCTTGCTGAAAAAGGGCTTAGGCGAATGATTGGTCAAAGCTATATATGCTTATATTTTATAGTTATATTTAATAGTTAGGGTTCTAGTATGGTATTTACGAAAATCATTTTTACGAAAATTATTTTTACGAAAATCATTTTTCCGAAAGATCATTTTTCCGACAAATTATTTTTTCGACACTGATTTTTCCGACTTTTCGGAAATTTTCCGACAAAATGTTCTTTTCAAGTTCGCCGCGAATTTGAAAAGAACATTTTGTCGGAAAATTTCCGAAAACGTAGTAACATCATTAAATAATAATTTTGGGAAAAACCCTAGAAATGTCTTTGGGATTCCTCCTTTATTTAACGTCAAACTTTAGTAAGAGTGTTTATGTTAGTCGTGCAAAGTTGTTCCCCAATTAAATAATTAATAAGTAAAATAATAATTAATAAGTAAAATAATAATTAATAAGTAAAATAATAATTAACTTCATTAAATAATAACTTTTGGGTAATCTCCTTATATTAAAATGGCTGAGAACGTACCCCAATAAGTAGAGAGCAGTCATGGAGGTAAGAAATTATGGCTTAATGAATTTGCATACTACAGTGACAAGAAACGAGAATCCGTTTATTATTGGTGTTGTGTGGATAGGATAAAAATGAAATGTAAAGCACGGCTATTAACCATTTTAGAAGGAAGTATACATAAGCTCAAGCGTCCACCAGGAATCCACAATAATGAGCCCAGTGCGATAAACGGCGAAGTGGATAGAACATCTGCCAATGTACGGGAACTTGCAACCACCTCTCATGCCTAAGTAACCAAAATACTAAACGATGTAACCAATACTTGTGATATTGTAGCAAGACCAAACCTTCCATCAACATCTTCTTTTAGGCAGAGAATAAATCGTCGGAGACAAGCGACAAGAAATAAGGAACCGACAAATATTGACGACATTGAGATTCCTGATGATCTAAAAACGGTTGATCGAGATGACTTTTTGAATTGTTTTACAAAATTCAACTCAAAGGCAGTACTTCTATTTGGTACTCCATGGAACCTCACTAGATTAGCGCAGTGTTCTTGCTGGATAATGGATGGCACTTTTAAAGTAGTACCATCTATCTTCAGACAATTATATGTCATTCATGGGTTAATTAAAACATCATCGGCTTCAATAACAACTCCTCTCGTATATTGTCTTATGACAGACAAATCTTAGGATTGTTACTCGCAAATGGTATACGAGTTGTTAAAGAAAAGTTGTGAACTAGGGATTGAACTAAAACCAGAAACAATAATTACTGATTTTGAAGCGGCCAGCGTGAAGGGATTCAAGCAATATTTACCTAATGTAAATTATAAAGGATGTTTTTTTCACTTCTATCAAAATATTTGGCGAAGAATTCAAAAAGAAAAATTGTCAACCAAATATGGAACAGACACCAACTTTGAATTTCAAATCAAACAACTGAAGTGCTTGGCGTATCTCACTCCAGAAGAGATCCCAATTTGTTATCAAGAGTTAGTTAGGAACGCACATGGAGACGCGTTAAAAATATATTCCTATATTTCGGATGTATACATTTACGGAAGAAAGAAGAACGTTAAGAGAAGACAATGGAATCCGAGGTTTAAGCCGGAATTTCGGTCAATTATCTCAAACCTTGAATTGAATCTTCCCATTACTCAAAATGGAGTGGAATCCTGGCACAACAGGCTCAATCATTTAATTGGAATGCATCCAGGTACATATTCACTTATAAATGAATTAAAAAAGGAATATGTGTTCATGAAGTATAAAATTGAACAATTTATGAATGGACAGTACATTCCAAAATCAAAAAATATACAATATCAAAACAAAAAACGAATCAAAGCAATTATTTTGCGGAAAGATGAACTATCGAAAATTGAATTTTTAAAAGCACTAGCTCAAGTTAATTAAGATATGTAATCAGTTATTTAATAATATTGAATTAGGAATGGTGCAATGAAATGAGTAGGGAATGACTGAATTTAAATTTGAAATGCTGAATCTACACATATGTGATATATTAAGCAATTATATTATGGAATACACGTAAAAATAATTTGTTCACCAAAAATTTTTTTCGTAAAAATGAACTGTCGTAAAATTGGTTTTCGGAAAAATGATGGACCCCCAGTTAGATTAATCAACTGTCCCTGCGAGGCTGGCATGTGTTCTCCTATTTAAGGTATTAATTTTTTGAATTTTTTTTGGATACACTTGAGACTGACTAATGTTTAGTTGACGAACGACTTTTCGTTGATTGTATCGTTCTTGGAACTTATAGACATCTGTGCACGTGAACTTCTTATAAGTGACTAATGACAAATATCGCCAATTGTTTTCACCGATGTATCGCATTTTGCTATGATTGCTTTATTTTGAAAAGCACTGTTTATCTGATAAACTTGTCCTTGCAAAGACAGTTGCTGTCAAATTGCTAGGGAGTGTATATTAGTCGTACGTGTAATTTTTAATCCACTTTTGTTTTTATATAAACATGTTAAGGCAAAATGCTACTTTGATTGATGCAACTATGATTGATTTGTTTAAAATATATTAAAGTATATATTTCTGTGTTATATGTTTTGTCTAAATGATGATTTCGCACATGTGTGTATTTGTATAAAATAATCATTTAGCGTAATCAAAAATATGTATTGCAAAACAATAGTTACAAGATGTGGGTCTAATTATGTTACACAGCAAGTTTCACACTTTAAGACTTACCGAAAGAAAACCGATTACATCAACTCCACCAATATTGTATCAAATACACACGATGCTACAGGCGTTGGTAGCTCAACAACATGAAATGATTGACCTCTTAACTCGAGAACATCAGAATAAAACGCTACAAGAATAGCAAAACTTGCAACAATAACAGCAGCAAGACCAACATATACAGCTGGTTGACATCCTTCCTAAGCAGGACCAACATCAATAAAAACAAAATGAACAGTAGTTTCAAAACCTACTTGGTGCTTTTTAGAAGTTTTCTGGACAAGAGTATCTGACGTTGATATAAAACTTTAGATATAAGAGAAGCTAGTAGAAAAAAATTTAAACAGAAAGATCGGATGCACCACAACACACAAATGCTATAATACTAGTTTTGTAAAAACCAACTACCGAAAACCACTTGCAGATCCGATCTATTGCCTAGCGGAGCTTCGATAAATATATGGAAGCCAATATCATACGATAAGCCTACCTAGCGTACCCGAACTACAATGCGGTCCAATGAGGACCCCACTATATCTGAGTAGAAAGATGCGGAAGTGCTAGCAGCTCTGTAGATGGAAGCTGAAAGGAAAGCGTTTGGTGACTACTTGAGAAAACTGAATATCGCACCGATAAAAGATACAGCTAAACCGACATGGGTAACAAAACTACTACAAAAAATGAACCGGAGATGGAATAGTGATTTTTGTGTTCCAGTTGGGTCATGAAAACTGAAGCGTGTTCCTAAATTAGAGGAAAAACATGCACACTCATATTGGGCAGAGGTGCATCAAGATCTATTTTGCGGCCAAAAGTAATTGCAACACAAGATATTGATAAATCGATGTGAACACTTCAACAGCAACAGATGAATCAATTTTTGTCCATGCAGTTTGAGCCAGAAACGGTTTCAAACATCGGTTTGTGATAGTAGATATAAAAGACATACGTATGTTCGAACTTGATTTTATGCAGCAAAACTACTTTGTGTTGAATCTCGGAAAACACACATTGCGAAAGGCAGACTGAAATAATTTTACTTACTTCTACCGAAGTTCATTTAGCAGTCTGAATGTTCAGCGAAACAGAAGTCAAAATTCCAGCAACAACACAAGCAATCGTATGAGCTACTAATCAGATCAACAGGATTTCATATGAAGTTTCATATGAAATTAGTGGTCACTACATATTTCGACCTCCAGTGGGTTACCTAATCTCCATGATACATTTCTGAAATTTGCTGTGAAATTTAATTAGATTAATATCTGTTTTTGCATACTCACTCAGGCTTGGTTGGCCCATTGTGGCATCCCGTCGCAGACATACACTCTCAGTCCCAAAATCTGTTAATTATTCTAATAAAGTCCAAGATTGATGGTATCCTAATGGTCGTCAGCTGCACCACAAATTGTGATCCAAAGCAGTGTAGTCTATGGAGTTAGTATAAAGAAAATTAGCACAAGAAGTGCGTTCTTTTTGTCCTCCCTCACACTATTCGCATTTTGCGATGTTCCGAATTTTCATTGAGAAACATATAAATATTCAAGGAACAATGCCCCGTGAGAATACCCAGTAAGATCCTCAAAGTGCATCTATCATAATTCAAGGAATGGGATGTTTGCTATTTTATTGATACAAAGAAAATTTTGGAAAGTCGACAAGACTATCCCATCTCTTCTGGTGCAGATTCACCAAAGAGATAAACGATAAACCTTTTTAGAGATAATGACGTTACTTCTAAAGTGGGCCCACAAAAGTGGAAGCTGCACTCAAACAGCCCAATTTATCAGCCAATACATTAATCAGCCTTTTGATACCTATGTGATTCGGTAGAAGGTGCTCCATAATGGCCTCCTAATCATTACGAGTTGGGCCATTAGATGTGGATTGGCAATTAGCTCGTCCAAAACTGAACTGGTAAGGATTACTAGGAAATATAAAATCCCGGTAGTAGATCCACCTCTCTTAAATGACAAGAGACTAGCTTTTACTGGCAAGGCAAGATTTCTAAGCGTAATCTATGACAGTAAGCTTCGTTATAAGCCCAACATTTTGGAAAGAGTAACCAAGGATAATATAGCAATGTACTCGTGTAGAAACGCCATCGGAAGGAAATGGTATGACGTGCGCGTTAGCAAATAAAAAAATTACTTCTTTTTTGACACTATATTTCAAATGTATTGTACTATTGAAATGAAACTTGTTACACTAGGAGCTTGTAAGGAAAAATATGAAAGTGGCACTAACCTGTATATCCACGTGTCCCCTTTTCGTCTCTTTCTATGGCTCGTTCCAGAACTCTCTTGTTGATCAAGCACCGCGATCGCTCGCATTCTACTTGTCGATCCACTCTCCACGTGGCTCTTGACACGACCCACTCTTTGGTTATCCTCTTTTTTTTCCTTTCACGGTACTTTCAACTTTATTTTTCACTCTTATTTATGAAACAATTGTTGCTTACTCCAGTTATCTCTCGAAACATTAATGCTCTTGTTCCTCGATTCTATCGCCAAGCAATCATCCAAAAAAAGCCTATTTTCGCCGACCCGCAACACCTTTTATAATTTTTCGACCTCTAACTGTACATCAGGCAGTACACGTTCTTTTTCGTTTCCCTTACGCCATCTATACTGAAGCATCAAGGTTCAGATATGGTTGATGTCGAGATGCAACCAACTTGTCTGACATTTGGCTGACGTTTCAGTGTCACTGTCATGGGAAAAGTTTTGTTCTACTTGTGGTGATTGTTATTTATGTTTTTGTTTACAGTGAATTCGTGTTTATGTAATTTGTTCATGTAATCAGTGTTCGTTCATTGTAATTATTTGGTTTCTGTGATTGTTCATTGTAAAACGTCCGTTGTATTATGCATGTTCGGCCGGCCAATGCTCCTATGGGCTTACCCTATTTGTTCAATGTTAGGTGTATGTGGCCTGCCATGTCTCTTCATATTTTACAGGTTAGTACTCAAGGAAAGGACAGGATTGGATTTATGAACCGAGGTATCCCCGACCAACCAGACGCAGGTATGCAGCTTTTATTCAGCCTATGTAAGTTTGATTCTAACATTGTCTTTTTATATTTCAGACCCCGTTTCAATGGGCCCTGAAGCCGGAGCTGATACACTGGTTATTCACTTCCGTAGTAAGACCTGTACTTATGTATGGGGTAAGCGCGTGGTGGCCAGCTCTTGATAAAGTAAAATACAGGAAAAGGATCGAGAAGTTGCAAAGAACGGCATGCTTTTAAGCGAGGCGCTAAAGGCAACACCTACAAGTGCCTTCGAACTACCTGTCCCTTAAAGGAATCTAGAAGAAGCGAGTCGAAAACAGAAGCATTGCAGTTTTTTACGGATGGCTCCAAGCTACACGGTAAAGTAGGAACTGGAGTCTTCTATGATAAATTTGAAGTAGATATAGCAGTTCGTCTCCCTGACCACTGCAGCGTGTACCAGGCAGAGGAAATAGCGATTGAGAGGGTTCTGAACTAGTTGAGACGTAATGTGGTATCCTCGAAAGATATCGTAAATGAGTGGTCATTTCAACATTAAGATAGGTTGGGTCCCTGACGTAAACTAAAAACGATACTTATTCTACCTACTTAGAGAATATGCGAGGACGATAGGTCTAGAAGTTAATGTCTTTTGCAGAAGCTGTATGGACGAGGAGGAGGAAGAGACGGTAGTCCACCTCTTATGCTCATGCTCGGCTTTGGCACACAAAATACATGAATATTTGGGTAAGTTCTTAATGTACTGCCTCTCTCATCTCGAAAACTGTAAGGTGCGAGACTTATCATGCTACGTAAGTAGCTCAAACTGGTGCTCGTAAGAGTAATATGATAGTAAAATCTTGTGGTATCACATCGGACAGTCGCCAGTCTATGTGTGCTGAAGCAGCCACTCAACCTAACCTAACCTTTATGACTGGGTATCCAGGTACATTTAACATTACTCAGACTGGCTAGTCAAGTAAGAAGAATTATGGCATCCAAAACAAGTTTCGATACAGTTTCATCGAAAGCTTAATGAGCAGCCTGGCTGTCAGAAAGGATGAAGGTACGACGAGTTCTGCAGTTCATTTCCTTTGCAAAGAGTGCTGCTTTAAAAATTGCAGTAATTTTTGCCTGAAAGGTCCCTCATTTTTTACCATTTATTGATCTTTATCTTCAGTCCATTTATTGGGCTTACCTTTTTGCGAAACTATAAGAAAACACTTTTAAATGAAAATTTGTTTGTTGTCTCGATTCTCATTTTACAAGAAATTCAAATCTTTGAAGAAAATCTGTAAAAATAAAAAGCTCTCGGTACATTCAACCGCTATCCACGAGACTTATTTTGAAAAATATTCGAACGATCTCGGGTAAATGTACGATTTTCTCATTTATATATCTAAGTTTATATGATTTCGGAAAATAAATTTAATGACCCCATTGTGAATATCGTACTTACAAATAAATACATAAAATTTAAAATTACTTCGCCACCACCTATACATACATATACCAGTATATGTACATATATAAGCATCAAGTTCGCAATACATTTAATGAACTCTGGCAACTGCGGCCGCGACATAAAAATATCGGCGAAATAAATACATTTCTATAAACACAAATAAAATTATTTTATTATTCAATGAAAATAAAAGGAAATTTTATGTAACATTTTATTTTTATTTTATTTTATTGGTGCAAGTATATGTACACATATATATCCATAAAAAAAGCTTCCATACATATGTATATAACAACAAACCATATACAAATATATAGGAGGATTTCACCAAACTAAACAAGAACAAAACAATATTCCCCAATGAGAAACCTTCAACATTTTCAAAACAACCCAATTACTTTCGTTCTCTCCATGGTAAAAATCAACAGCAGCCAAAAGTATACAAAATATCTGATGTTAAATAAAAAAAAAAGCTCGAAAATTTAATAAAATGTTGATTTTGATGTTTTTGAAAAACAAAACCAAAAAATTCTATACCAGCACATAACAGACCAAAAAACAAAACTCTCCAGACTAATTCAATGGTTAAGATGAAAATTGTATACTTGTGTATTATCATATGGCCAATGAAATGTACTTGAACGATTAAATTTTTTTATTTTATTAACCCCTGCTTTTTTCTCTACCCCTTAGTCCCGTCAAGTCAACTACACAAATTCATATACGTTCGGTATTGCTGAAGAACAAAAATTCAATCTAGAAAATTTGTTTGATTTAATCACTAAACTGTTGTTATTCCCAATAGAAAATGGTATTTATGTTAAAAGATATTTTCAAATTCGATTAATTTTCATCTTATATAAGACAAGATGTGGGTATTGTGCGCTGCTCATCAAGTTAAGTTGTCTAACAACATAAATTTGAATCAATCAATTTGATATGCACAGCATATACATTATATACACAAATACTCTTGATATGTCTCGGATGTAAATTGCATACATTCTATTGTACATATGGAGAGATGTAGACGACGGAATTCTGATAATGTGATGTGCATTTTCTATATCTTACTTTTATAGATCAATGTTTTAAAGATGATTTGATGTAATTTATGTTTATTTCTGTAAATGGAATTTTCTATCTGGGTCATGAAAAATTTCAGTTTAGTTTTTTATAAAATGTCTTAAGAAGGTCATATGATGCCATACCATATGTACTGTATAAAATTATGTTAAATATCAATTAGTGGGAAATGGTTTTAATAGAATTTCATGTTTATGTATATACAACATATGTAAACGTCAGTAAAAATAATTTAAAATAGAATTTAAAACTTTTATCTTATATTATTATTTATTATTAAAGTTGGTTATACTATTATTTATTATTAAAGCAAAGGGCCCATGGTGCAAACCTAGGATTTTATCAAAGCGTTCTGCAACCTAAGCAAACTGAAGCAGTTTGAACCAGGGTAGAGAAGACAATCGATTTACAGGAATATACCTGCAGCTGAACACAAGAGATGCGGTCGAAAGCTGGACAACTACTGATGTAGTGTAAACTATCATCAACATCTTCCAGTCATTCGTCACATACGGCATCACTGACAAGTCCCCTGCGATGAAGGTGACCTGTGAAACGGCCATGGCCAGTAAGTATAGAGACTAAAATTCTCAAGTTGTACTTTTTCAATGAAAGAACGTAATTTGTCAGGTTAGAGTTAATCCCTCTGACAAAGTATTTTGCCTTACGACAAGTAGCGGTAGCTGACCATGTCCGCTTTATATTCTATAGGGTAACTGATTTAATTGTATTTTTCTCACTATGTAAGTACGAGATATAGGTGAGAACCAATTTTAGCCATACAGTCTGACTCAATATCAGAATGGGCAGGAACCCACACCGAGAGCATTCCACACCCCAACACTCCTCAAGCGAAATGCAGCCGAACAAGCTGTGCCTAAAACGAAGGATTGTTACTGGGGTAGGGAGAGAATTAGCTCCATAGCTAGGAGCGGAGTTGAAGCCATGGCTCCAGTTACAGCCCAACAAGCGAAGTTTTGCAAACAATTCAGTTTAACAATTGAAGATTTAACTTTAACCACTGGCCACCAAACAACAGATGATAAGAGATTCAGATGCTTTCCTTAAACTGTCAGAACCAGATCATCAGCATAAATTTGGGCGACAAAACCGGAATCACGAAGATAAACAAGAAGTTCTTCAATGACTAGAAGCTACAGCAGGGATGAAAGCACACCTCCCTGCGGGCATCCTCTGGAAGCCTTGACTGAAATAAAGGTATCCTCAACCTCGTATATCGCAATGCGAGATTCAAGCATACATTCAAACAAACTGATAATGTAGGGTTCGATACCAAATTTAGTACATGCATTCGTAATCGAAACGAATGAAGTATTATCAAACGCTCCTGCAATATCCAGAAAAGTGCCCACAAGAAACTCGTTGTTGTGCATAGATCTCTCAATCCTAGTTACGAGTTCATGTAAGGCAGTCTCACAGGATTTGCCAACTCTGTAAGCATGTTGCCTGTTACTGAGCGGAGCGGTGACAAAATGCTGGTCTCTAATAAATCTATCAACAATTCTTTCTAAAGATTTCAGAAAGGTTGATGACAGACAAATAGGCCGAAACGAGATGGGGGCGGTGTAGTCCGACTTGCCAATTTTAGGAATAAAAATTACTTTAATTCTTCTCCAAGATTGTGGAACAGAACTAAAAGCGATACATGCCTGGAACAAATGTAGTTAATGTTCCTTAAAGAGAATCCATGCTGTAATACAGCAGGAAATACACCGCCAGGACCGGCAGATTTGAAGGGTTCGAAAGAGAACACGCTTCAACATAGGACCTCATAATTGATTTATCTACAGGCTAAGTCACAATTGGGACAAACATCCAAATTGTTAATGACTACACCAGAATTGTCGGTAGTCATGGTTTTACATCCCGGGAAATGGGTAGTGAGAAATAAATCACTTACTTCCTTTTTCGAAAAAGTAAGCTAGCCATTAGGTAGACGAAGTGAATCAAGTCTACAGGTATTATTCCTGCTCAGTGACTTGTTAAGTCTTACTACAGCAGGTAAGCTATTAATCTCCTCACAGAAGATTATCCAGGCAGGTCTTTGCGATGCTCTTAGTTCTTTTTTGTACACCTTTTGTGCAGCTAGGAAGCTATCCCAATCAGACAGAAGATTAGATCTTCTTACCTTATTTTTCAGCTTTCTTGTAGTCTTCCTTAATCTTTTTAGAGTGGAGCACCAGAAAGGTTTATTCTGAGTTTTTTGGTTCGAGGCAAGTGGACACGAAGTCTCAAACGCTGTTGTAATAGCTTTAGACAGACCAGAAGCTTGCAATTCTAAGTTCACAGAAGAACAAATCTTCATAGGTGATTCTAGTAAGGAAACAATCTCTTGAGAGAAGGTTTCCCAGTTGGTAAGCTTCCGATTTCGGTAAGGTTGAAGCGCAATTCTTTTAAGAATAATATTAAAGGAAATACACCTATGATCGGATGTGAGAATATCATTCGTCACTCTCCAGTTTAAAATAAATTTAGTGAAAGACATGGAGCACAAACTAATGTCAATTACCTCCCTGCGTGTAGAGTTAACAAAAGTTGGTTCACATCCAACATTGAGGATATCCAACTCAGATGAACTTAAGTAGTTTAGCAGAGCAGAACTTCTGTTATTAATGTTTGATACTTCCCCACAGAGAGTGATGTGCATTAGCATAACAACTAGCTATCAAAGGAATATTTTTAGCCTTACACCAGCATACTTGGTATGTAAAATCCTCAGGAGGTGGAGTAGCGGAATCGTAAGGAAAATTAACTAAAGCAATAACCACTTCAGTTTGAGAGTTTAAAGTAATGCGTGCAGCTGCAATATCAGCCGAACTACACTCTTCAATGAGAGATGTATTAATAATCCTCTAGATGCATATGCACGCTTTAGTTCTCACGGTAGAACTCTTGCACAGTACCAAATCATCAAGAAGTACATCAAGTGCACTACGGGCCTGAGATGATCTTAATAGAGAAATAATAAGTACTCAAGTACCTATTGTAGAGAAGAGCCGGAACCCATGATGTGCTCAATAAACTTCGAGTCAACCTGGAACACAATCGATTGACGGTTAGCCTCTCGTCTGTGTCGGGACGATTTTCCATCCATTGACATTGACCATTGGATTCATCACTCCGCTGATGTTCGCTAATAGACCACACTAGGTTTCTCTGGAGAACCAGGGACCCTGGTGTAGATTAGTAGTGGTTTGGGAGGGTCACCCACTGACAGCTGACAACCGCTCCACAAAAAAAAACCATAATACAATTATATACAAATATATTAAAAAGAAATCATCGATCCGCCATATTATTTTGTTCTTACGACATCTGGGTGGCCATTTTGTTGCGCTTTATCACATTTAGTGATAAAAACTATGATGTAATGAAATTGTCGTAGCTTACTGCAGGTTAATCATGAATGAACAATTTCAAGTCGTATATTTTAACGAGTAAAAAAGACGGCAATATATTCAATCTCGTTTTTACCAGTCAACATTTTATACTGTTAGTCATTCATATGTCATGTTAAAATGGTTTTCAATATTATTAATTGAGCTGTCTTCATATATTTACCTTATTAAAAAAAAATTTTAACTTCCTACCTATTCAACCACTTTAAGGCTAGTACCAAAGATTATTATATACTAAAAAGATAGTTCAATCAGAGTAACATTTTAAAATACAAAAATTATTATTCTGGGTTCCGCTACATAGTGATGGGTTCCCCTGTTCTATAGTAAAACAAAACAAAACAAAATCGTTCATATTGTAAATTTTTGCTTTGGGTGAGTCATCTTTATGTAAAATAATCTTTGCTAGTACTCAGATCGATTTCGCGTGAAATGTCCATTCAATTTTACCAAAGTGAACTGAGAAATGAAAAATTGCATTTCTGTTTTCATTAAGCAGTACTCAGTTCATTAACGAAAAAATTATATTTTTCTCAATGCATCATAGATGTCGGGCGTAAACTCTACAAAATAGTTTCACGCGAAAATAATGATCCTAACCATTTTGATCACGTGAAATTTCACATTTCTGAAGTACTCTAAATAGATGTGATAAAGTTATTTTATTTTTTTTTTATATTTTATTCTATGCTATCTTTTTTGGGGCTCAAAGCTCTCCCAGCTCTTTCGTGGTTCGCTTAGTTACGTCCTACTTTACGCCTTAACGGCCAAATCGAGGACGTACGGCTGTAGGTCCGATTATCGTAGTACCATCTGCGCATTGCATAGCTCCATGCCAGCCTATAGTACTGACATGGAAGATGGGTCGGCCCATGAGTTCTGCACTCCAACAGGGGGTCATAGATGTGTTCATTCACACCACCGATCGTAATCAGAGGGTGAAAAATCCCTTTTGCATCCTGCCCCTATCGGGATTCGAACCCGGTACCTCCCGCTCCAACTGCCACAGCTTTAACCACTGAGCCACCTGGGCGGTGTGATAAAGTTCTATGATTAAATTTTGTTATAGTTCGAATAATTTGTGGTTTGTATTTAAGTGATAAGTTGTGATGTCAAACACTAAAACTCTCCAAAAAACAGTTCATTTCTATTTCACTTGAAAATAAATAATTTTTTGGAGGCTTTATATGCGAAACGCGAATTTATGACTTTAAAATATTCATCTCTCCTTAAAATTTATTATTTCCTCTTTTAAATTTATTTCACAGGGTTGTGTTTTTAGACTTATTTTATTTTTTCTATATCATGAAAAAAGTCTCCGACCGTGAGATAGGCTGTTTTCGAAATGTATACTTATTTGAAACTTATTTGTGGAGACATACTTATTCAAATAAGTAAGCTGGCGAGGTGCCTTTTTTTCTGTCTCTTTCTTAGGAAAAAATCTAATTGGAAAATAAAAGTGTTGGTTGTCAATGTTGTCATAGATATGATGATATAGAACAATATTATAAAAAAAATACTTTATGAATACAGAAATTTAAATTTTTAGGAAAACGAAACACATAAACTAGCCGATTATATATTTTCTACTATAATTTTGCACCAATTCTTAATAAAACTATAGAAATTTTAAGTCGCCGGTTGTGGCTTAATGGTTAAGAGCATTTCTCATCACGCCGCGGTTTCGAGTTCGATTCATTTGAAAAACGCGTTTGTGTGTAAAAACATTCGTTGGGGCGACCACCTACAATCGTTAAAAGTGGTTCGTAAGGTCTCAGTTGAGACGCGGTAAGGGCCGTTTACGGCCTCTAAGCCATAGATTTTTATTTAAAAATTTATAAAAATTTTAGAATGATTCTTGTGCACTAGACTCACTCTTTTGAGTTGGTCATGATATGAGCCAGATCTAGTAAATATAACAAAACTATTGAATAGATTTGGCATAATCGAGCTGTCTTCAAATAGTTTCATATAAAATTCTATAATTTGAGACATTTCGGTACCTTGCTCCTGAGAACCTATTACATATATTACTTAAGTTAAACCGTCAGTTCGCGTCTTACCGTCGTGTTGTTTGGACGGAAAATCGATTTTAAAAAAAAAATAAAACAATCCATCAACCTCAATTCAACGCAGAAGCTTGCTCTTCAAAGAACAAGTTTCGCCACAATTTTGCACAAGGATTTGCATTTGTTTCCATTTAAGATTCAGTTGACACAAGAGCTTCTTGCACAAGACCATTTACGACGCCGTACATATGCCAACAGGATGTTACAGCTCGCCCATGAAAACCCCGAATTTCATAAAAAAAAAATCATAATGAGTGACGAGGCACATTTTCATGGAATTTTCATTGGATATGTGAATAAACAAAATAGTCGGTTCTGGGCAATGGAAAACCCTCAAATTATTCATTAGTCACCTTTAAATCTATTAAAAGTGACAGTCTGGTGTGCAATTTGGTCAGGAGGAATCATTGGAACTTACTTCTTTAAAAATGAAAATGGCGTAACGGTAACTGTGAATGAAGAGCGATATCGTGATATGATTGAAAACTTTTTAACGCCACAACTTCATGCTTGGGGCTTGATTGACATGTGGTATCAACAAGATGGTGCCACATCGCAAACAGCCAGGATTTAAATGTAATTACTGTGAGACCTCTTACCACAACAAGTTATTTCAAAAAATGTTGATGTTGATTGGCCTCCACGGTCATCTCATTTGACTGCTCCGGACTTCTTTTTGTGATGAACCAGAAACGCTTGTGTGAGAATGTAATGAAAAATGTGCTCAAAAGAGCCCGCATTTGTGATGCTAACAGAGACGGACATTTATCTGATATTGTATTCCATACATAATTGCCGACATTAAATAAAACATTTATCATTATAAGACCCATTCTCTTTCATTTAATCAAAAATTATAAACAAACAAAGTAGTATGCCTTCCCGGCGGACACCCTGTATTTTGTCTTTTAGGGTTACTTGGCTTGAATTTATTATTTCTAGTGCTAGGTGATAGAATGATAATATCGGGTTTTTCAATAAGAGCACTTCAACTTTTTTTTTGAACAAAACACAAACTGTTCGACTTTTGAACTAACATTTTTTTTATTAACGAATTTGAACATATGAATTTAAGTATGAAACTCGATTTCTTTTGCATGAAAACCGCGTGCACTTTTTACGAAGTTCAATCTTTGAACCCAATTTTTGCCATTCCATCAATTTCACGTTCAATATTGGCTCTAAGCTCTTGCACCGTCGCCGGCTTATTGGCATAACCCCAAAGGACTTCACATAACCCCAAAGAAAATAATCTAGAGGTGTCAAATCGCAGCGGCCACTGGACGGGCCCATTTCGCGAAATAAGACGCTCATCGAACTTAGTCTTCAATAACGCAATTGTATCGTGTGCTGTGTGGCATGTAGACCCCGTCCTGTTGGAACCACATGTCGTCCAAGTCCATTCCATTCAATTGCGGCAAAAAACAAACGTTTATCATATCGCGGTATCGATTTCCATTAACGTTATCGTCGATGGAAAAATATGGACCAATGACGCCGGCATGTAATCCGCACCAAACAGTGACTTTTTCGGGATGCAACGGTGCCTCATGAATCACGTGTTGGTTGCTTCCTGCCTAGTAACGCATATTTTTATTGTTGACAAATCCATTTAGCCAAAAGCAATCCTCATCGCTGAAGATGATTTTTCGGTGAAAATCTGCATCATTTTCGATTTGCTCTTGAACCCAATTCACGAATCGGCGTCGCTTCAAATCGGCCTAGATCTTTACGTAAAATTCGCCACAGTGATGTCACAGAAAACCCAATTGTTGCGAACGTCGTGTGAGCGACACATTCGCGTCTTCTTGAACTGAAGCCCTGGCGGCTGCGATGTTTTCAACACTTCGAGCACTTCTTGGTCTCGAGGGCACCGGAACATTATGTAGCGAAAACGTAGACTCAAATTTTTCCACTGTACGGTCGATTGTCGAACGGGTTGGCTTGTTAAATGGACCGTAAAATGGCCGTAATGCTCTTAAAGTAGCAGCAACAGAACGATTATTTTGATAAAAAATGACAAAAGAACAATAAAAATATGGCGTCGTTCGCCGTCCCTATCGAAAAAAAAGTTGAAGCGCACATGTTGAAACACCCGTTATATGAAGTGATTTTAAGTAAAGTGGTTTAAAAATTAAACGTGAAATTTATACAATTGATATTGAACACAAGAACTACTGCGTTCTTTTAAGCCAAAATTTTTGATAATACGATTTAATTCGTTAGTTGAATTTGCAGTGAATCAACAATCCGTTGTCACTGTGTTGAATGCACTTTTAATAATTCGGTAGAAAGGGATATATACAAAATTTCATATGCATTAGTGAATACAGACGATACGTCGTCTTTTCTAGCCATTTGTGAATTATATTTGCTTTCAAAATTAAAGACCATACATGGTTTAACATTGCCATGCTCTCTTTACTGTTCCCCATTAAACCCGTTACTAAAAAAAAAAAAGTTAAGTTGATGTGGCTGCTATCGCACACTTAGACCAACTTTGATCCGTTGTGATACCACTCTATACGGCTATAGGGCCGAGTCTTTCCGTAGAGCCATCTGCGCATTGCATAGCTCCATGCAGTCCTATAGTACTGACATGGAAGATGGGTCGGCCCAAGGATTCTAAACACGACAGAGGATCCAGATTATGTTTATTTTTCACCACCGATCGCACCGCCCAAACGATCGAAGGTGAAAAACCCATTTTGCATCCTGCCTCGAATCGGATTCGAACCCGGTACCTCCCGCTCCAACTGCCGCAGCTTTAACCACTGCACCACCTGGGCGGTTAACCCCGTTACTAAGAGCATACTGAAAGTTAAACGGCCGATAACGGTTAAACTCATGCAGGAGTAGTTAAAAATTAGAGTAAGGCAGTTTTTTTTGCCATCGGTAGTTGTCTGAGTGATTAGGACAAACTGGACGTACATCTGGAAACCCTAGTTATAAACCATCGTTTCTTTTATCCCTAGTATACTTACTTATATGCTTTTCTCTAAAATCCACTGTATTAGATTAAGTTATAAATTTATTATAATGTTTAGTTATTATACGAGTTTGATTTTATTGTTTTAGTGCTGTTGAATTGTCAAATAATGCCAGCTATGAAAAATAAATACAAGAAATAAAATAAAATTTAAGATAATAATATTGATACAAGGTATTGCAACTCGTATTATTTCAAATTTTAATGCACCTATTTATGTATCATATTTACTAACATTGAGCAGTCTATCTTCAACATTGCAACTATTCTTATATATAACAAGCATTTCAGTTACTCTGTAGTACCATTTCTCTATTGTGTTATGTAGTGTACCGTAAGCAATTTCTATCGTAATCCAGTTGATAAACTACATATGTTCGAGTATGTATAGTCACATTGAAAAATATTCACGTACCAAATACATTTATAAATATTTATTTGTTCAAAAAAAAATCGTATTTTTGCTGGAAATACAATTTAATGTGAATCTGAAAAATAAAGCTTAGGACAGTTGTTGTTGTTCGAAAGTCCAGGGAGTACCTGGCTTTAGTAAACAATAGTATATTTTACTAAGATTATTATGTGCTTGAAATAATTTTTATTATTTGTCATGGACTTTTTGGCATACAGCATCCAAAATAATTTCTCTTGTATATCAGTATTTGCCCCTGCCCTTCCCCACAATGTCAATATGACTTTTTTGTATAACATAAAGTTGAAATTAAATTGGATTGTAAAGAGTGATCCAATAAGAGCTTCGAAAAAGGTTTATTTGAAATAAAACGCATTAAAATCTATTTAATAATCAAAAATTGTATTTGATTATTAAATTTTAAAGTTTGCAAATAATTTCTTTTAAATGCTGTCCGCGACTGGTTCTAACGTGACCCATCCTGACAAAATCCTGGAGGCCAATGCATGGGTCCCTTTCTTGATATGATATTCTCATTCAAATTTTCTTTCAATAAATCAATATGTTGTGTGGCATGTTGCACCATCCTGTTCAAGCCACAAGGCCAATATCTTAAATTGTCCAAGTTAAATTTATTGATCATTGCTCTGCAGTGTGCGCCATTGATGTCTACACGTTGTCCTTATGCATGTGAAGTTATCCCAGGATTCTATCCCAGAAAATAAAATTAAAATCATATGGCAACACTAAAAAATGAAAACCCACTAACACAAATGTGAAGTTAGCCCAGGCTAGGTTTTGATTATTTCATCGATTAAAATTATATCTGAAGTTTTCCCAGAAAAAATTGAATGCAACGAAACGATTTTCCAATAATTTTCTCTAGAGTTTACTTATGATAGCCCTATCTCAAAACCGTATTGGTCTAATCCGAGACATTTTTAGTTTTGTCAAATCTGATGAATATTTGATGAGAAGTTCAAAATTTGTATGAATAACTTGGTCTAAGGTGGATTTTCGGACACGTACAACGGGAATCCTATCTCAAAACCATATAGCACTTACCGAATAGATTTTTGGGCTTTTCGAGTAACAATTAAGTCTGTTTATGATAAATACAACTTTGTTCGGATATTATATCGCTGGCTATCTGACAATACCTGCTAACTACATTTTTGACAAAATCGAGTTTTTCATTCAGCTGACATCATAATAATGCAGCGCACGTTGTTTCTTAACCTGCTTAATGCAGAAATAATAACTCTTTACGTTACTTCACTCAAACAATATTTGCTAAGTCATTATAGCACCGGGCGAAATAAATTCACTCGATTTTTGGTTCCCCTGAAAAAACAGGTAAAATACATATAGTAGGTATTGTCAGATAGCCGGCGATATATTGTTGCATACGCATTATTCAATTTTTTCTGGGCTAACTTCAGACATAATTTTAATCGATAAAATATTCAAAACCTGAGCTGGACTAACTTCATATTTGTTTAAGTGGGTTTTTATTTTATTAGTGTTTCCATATGATTTTTGTTTTATTTTCTGGGATAAAGTCATATGGATGTTGTCCTTCCGCATTTTTAAAGAAATGCGGTCCGATGATGCCACCTCCCAATAAACCTCGCCAAATAGTGCATTATTAGGATGCTAAAAATCTTTAATTTCTTCTGGCTGCTGATCAGCCAAAAATCAGCTTGATCGCTGAACAAAATTTTTTGATAAAAAAAGCGGAGCAATTTGGAGCTGTTCCAACGCTTATACATCCAGAGTTTGAGAACGGTGACTTCACGTACTCTTTGAACTACTGCAGCAACATTCACGTTATATGCATTCTAGTCGAGTGATGAATATCCAATAATGAAATTGTGATTTGAAATGTGTGGATGGTTTTGAGAATAGCGCGTTCAGTTGGACGAATATGAACACGATTAAATGGTCGAAATGTCAATGAATAGTGAAAACAAATGTCATATGAACATGATAGTTGTCACGCATGAATCCCAATTGGAAAAAGTACCTCCTATTGGATCACTCTTTATATGTACATATCGTAATTCGTTAAAATTGTAAATATATTTACATTCATCTTTTTTACTTAATAAAACATACTTAGATATTAATGTTATAGTTATTTGACGACCTTACATAATCAAAGCTACATAAAATTAATTAAATTTTTTGTTGACGATCACATTACGGCCAAACAACAAAAAACTTGTCATTTTCTTAGAATACAAAAAAAAACGTTTGTGAATATTTAATAACATTTCTAATAATAGTCAAAATGACAAATATAATCATCTATTTTAATAACCATGCTACGTTCAGTTAGTCCAATTTTCCATCTTTGCGCTCACATAACCAGCTCATACCCGCACCGCAGAAGATAAAAAAAAAAAA
Source organism: Tipula lateralis (assembly GCA_963932295.1). Classification (NCBI taxonomy): domain Eukaryota; kingdom Metazoa; phylum Arthropoda; class Insecta; order Diptera; family Tipulidae; genus Tipula; species Tipula lateralis. The sequence goes on from OZ010738.1 coordinate 145,957,568, forward strand.
ATTAAAAATTCAGTTTTTGTCTTGTCAGTGGGTGGTTATTTCCATTTAAATTAATAAAAACTTTTTATTTGTTGTTGTCTAAATTATAAACAAACCTCAAAAAAAATGTAATAATAATAATAAAAGTTCAAGACAATGAAAATTAAGAATTCTGTACTTCTGTTTACTTTCTAATGTATATTTAACTCGCGCTGTGTGTTATAATACTTTGCCATTGTGCCCCTTTGTATATACCAACCAGGAAACAGAATAACCGAAAAACATCCATTTTTTTGGTAATTGAAAAGTTTATTTTCTTGCCATTACCATTGGCGCGGAGCCGTATTACATTAATGGTTTGGTTGTGATGTCATTTAAAATTTAAATTTGATCAACACAAAGATAACAATAAAAGCAATGGGGAATCGATGAAGAGATTTATATTCAATTGTGTTTAGACCCAGTGTTTGTCTTTGTCTATCATCACAGTATACATTTATATTTTAATATAAAAATATATTACATGTTTTAACAGTACGACATAATTGGGTGAAAATTATATTGGAGCAAACCCTAACATTTATTAGCTGAATGATGAATAAACAGAATCAATAACCATCATTCGGCAGTAATAATGGGCCATTTGTTGATTGCCCATTGTGGCTTCTCCTCGCAGGAGTAGACTCTCAATTTCGAAATCTGTTTGTTTCTTGTGTAAGTGAGACGACGTAAGGTTATTTTTTACATTCTATATGTAAAAATTGGAAAAGTATTTTTCTGTACCTGACGTGCGATCTCTTGTCAATTGTTATAAATCTAATTGTAACTAAAGCACCTTCTCTTAAAAAATCTTCTTACTCTCTTACGAATAGAATACAATTTAAATTTTTTCGACTATTTAAATGTCAAAATTATTTTTGGTTTAGATTAGAATTATTAATAGGTTTAGCTCTGTTAAAACTCGCCTTAATTGGCTCGGATGAAGGAAAAAAATAAGAGATGTTCTTAACTATAATGTATACAAGAAACCTAACAGATTTTATCCTTTTGAATTGCTAACGACCAAATCGAATGCCTACAACCTTTTCAAATTCTTTTTAGGTATGTTAAATATTGCTGAAAAGAAGCAGATAATGAATCGTTGTTGAGAATGTTCATCCGGAACATATCATTATTCAGGGAACAATATTCCTGTAAGAAAACCCATCAAAACCCTCAAAATGTGTCTATCATAGGATAACCCGGCAATAGCCAGATTACAACATACTGATTCATCAGTAAAGATCATCATATCATCACCGAAAAGGTAGAATGGGCTGTTGTAGTTCCATTTATGCCTTTCGGTAATAATTTCCAAAAAACGTGCTTCGACACTATAATGTCTGAAAGCATCGCTATAGCTATATGCCAACTCATTTTCCTCCATATTTCACAGTGCCCAGGCGGGTCAATTAGACTGTTTTAAACTCAAACCTTCTAATGCAAAGATCAATTGCAAGGTGGTGGTGTGCATAGCAACCAAAATACCCAGACATACATGTCTCTGAAGGGACGATAGAGATTTCCCTGCAACTACACTTAATGTTCTAGCCCACTGATTAAGCGCATATTGAAACGTATAGCTAGTAGACGCGTGTTTCATTCAAGCCCCATTTTTTAATATTCTACTAAATGTAACATGCTTTATTGAACATATAGTATGAGTCCCAATTTTGAAAAAATTAAGTTTCCCAAAGCCCTGTGAGTAAAACGAACCATCTCAGTTTTTCTATGGTTGACTGGTAGACCTTGATCACTATACAAGGCTACAACTATGTTAATCGATATTTGCTTGTGATTATATAGATGCCTATTAGTATTCGATTGTGCCCTGTGGTTGGGGGCATTCGTGTTTCGTAAATATTACGAACGAAACATGAGACCCATAGAATACCACCACAGTATCCAGAGCTTGTCGTAGGAGGCGACTAAATCTGGTTGGATCGCTGGGCTAACGACCCGCATCCGTAAAAAAGTGAAAATGTTAAAAATGTCAACAAAAATAAAAAAATCGGATACCGCCAAAACAACAAAAAAACAAACCCCCGCGATTGAGGATCACGAGATTGAGGATCGGCACGTGGAACGTGCAGTCATTAAGAAAACCTGGCGCGTAGGACGGCCTTATCACATACATTAAAGAGTATCGGCTGGAACTCGTAGCTCTCCAAGAAACTCGATGGCCTTAAAGTGGAGACCATGTGTCCCAAGGCTATACGTTGCTACACAGTGGAGATGACCTCGGAAATCTTGGGGTTAGTTTTCTCATTGGGCCACAGGTAAAAAAGGCTGTCTTGGACTTTCAAGCAGTCGATAATCGAATGTGTAAGCTTCGCTTGCACATGAAATTAGCCAACCTGTCAATTGTTTGTGTACATGCGCCCACTGATGTAAGCCAATCCTAGGATAAAGACTCATTTTATAATAATCTGGATAATCTGATGGGCTTTATACCTGAGCACGATGTCAGATTGGTGATTGGTGACTTTAATGCTTGAGCTTGCAGAAATCAGACCGACTTATGTAACAATATAGGTTCGTGTCGGGACACGAAACTGCGACCGAGTAGCAAGTACATTCTTTCCTTATAAAAACATCCACTTAGAAACATGGACACATCCACGTAAAACATCCCGAAGAAAAATTGACCATTTGTTGATTTCAAAAGGGTGGGCTCGGGTTGTCCAAGACGTGGGATCGTATCGGTCGTCAACCAAATTCGTAGACAGTGACCATTTTATGGTTGCTGCAAAGCTACGATGGAAATTTTCGTACAAGTCAAGGAGGACAGGAGAATAAACAACGCGATTTTCCTGTGAAGGTCTGATAAATGAAGAAACGCAAAGAAAATATCAAGATCTTGTCAGCAATAGCATTATGCAATCCAATTACCAATCTGATGATGTGAACAGTGTCTGGGAAGTATAGAAAACCTCGGTTTTCGATGCTGCCCAGCACATTCTCGGTATAGTGAAAACTAAGCCCAAAAATGATTGGTTTGATGAAGAGTGTCGTCTTGCTGCTGAGCAACGCAATATAGCCTATAGTGAAGCGCAAACTCGGTTTACAATCGCAAGGAAAAACAAAGCAGTTCTTGCTAGGAGGACATCTAAAAGAATTTGTAGACTGAAGAAGCGAGAATGGTGGAAGGCCAAGGTCTTAAGAGTAACACAACTCAGCAATGAGCACAATTCGAGTGGTTTCCTTAAAGGAATCACCGAATTTCACCATACCTTAAGATCTCGGTCAACTGCCATTCGGGAACAGGATGGAAACCTCTGTGTTAACGTCGATACGGTACTCGATACATGGTGTGAAAATTTTTCTGATCTTCTTAATGTTCCACATGTATCACTATAGCTGTATTTGAATACCCTCAAATACAGACCGCGGAGATGTTCATTGACGATCCATCCTATGAGGGATTCACAATGGCCATGCAGAAATTAAAGAAAATTCGTTCACCAGGAGTTGATTGCATTAATTCAGAGCTCTTAATATTCGGAGGGCTAACTTTGTGGAACTGTCTTTTCGACCTTGTTCGATTGGTATGGCGAAATGAAGTTATGCCCGAAGGATGGAAAGTGGCCGCGTTATGCCCAATTTTCAAGAAGGGTGATCGCTTGAAATTCTATAACTATCGCGGTATAGCTCTCCTTTGCACAGCATACAAGTTACTGTCATACATTATGTTGGGAAGAAAACTCCTCTAGCGGAGGAAATTGTCGGTGCCTACCAAGGAGGATTCCGTCCAAATCGGTCAGCCATTGATCAAGTTTTTTCGCTACGGATGATTCTTTCCAAGTACTACGAAACATCTCGCGATGTACACCAGGTATTTTTGGATTTCAAGCAAGCCTATGACTCGATCAATCGAGAGAGGCTATCGTATGCGCTTGAATATTTAGGAATACCGAAAAAAAATTTACATCTCTGTAAAATGACAGTAACGCAGTCACAATGCTGTGTTAAAGTTGAGAACAGACTATCGAGAACTTTTGCAATCACTACTGGTGTTTGACAAGGAGATGCGCTGTTCCCGATACTTTTTAATCTCATGTTGGAATACATCCTTCGTATAAGTGAAACACCTTTAGGACAACATCTTATTCCGACAATCCAATCAACTTCTTTCTTATGCATATGATATCTGTGTGATTGAATTAAATGGCAACGGAGTGAAAGAGATACTTGATCCACTGGAACAGTGTTCAGCTTCCGTTGGTCTCAAAATCAACGAGTCAAAAACCAAATATCTAATCTCGGTTTTTAGAGACCAAGACGCAATTGATTTCAGTAGTGGTAACCACACGTTTGAAGGAGTGATGAGATTCAAGTATCTTGGATCTCTCATCACTCACGATAATAGTGTGGGTGAGGATATCAGGGTCCACCTTGCCGCTGGCAATCGGGCTTTGTATCTTCTTCGTCCACTTCTGAAATCAAAATATCTTGCAAATGCGGATTAGCTGAAGCTGTATAGAGTGTTGATTAGACCCGTTGTCATGTATGGATGTGAGAGTTGGACATTGACGGATGAGTACGAAAGAGCTCTTCAAACATTCGAGAGTAAAATTTTGCGTGTGATATATGGCCCAAAACGTGACGTCGATGGCACATACCGAGTTCTTTTCAATCACGAGATCAGGAATTTAATGCAAATTCCTGATATCGTGCATGAAATTAAAGGACAGCGAGTACGCTGGCTCGGACACGTTCTGCGTGCTGATCCGGACCAAATGATACAGCGATCTTTAAAGGGAGAACCGCCTTTCGGTAGGCGAAGAGGTCGCTGTCGGCGACGATGGCTCCACGGCGTAGAGAGCGATCTGGCATCTTCAAACTGCCTACAACGGTTTGAAGAGTTGACTCGTGATCGAAACCGATGGAGTCAGATTGTTGACACGGTACGGGCCAATAATGGGCTGTAAAAACCGTAAAAAAAAAAAAATTTGTATTTGATTATGTGAGCCTATTGACAAGTAAGCTTTCTTTTCAATCAATTCATTTTCCCTTTCTCAACAGATTCACTTGTTACATTTGCATAATAAATCTCTAGTATCCATAAATTCATTTCTTTCTACAATTACATAATTCCATGTAAGCATATCGATACATTCGCTACCTTCAGTCAGTGTGGTGGTATCTATTGGATTATAACTTCACTTCAACAACATTGAAGGTTTTCATATATAATTACCTCACCGCGTTTTATTAAATATAATCCATTTTGGGATCAAAAAAGAAAACTACTTTTCTTCTTAATCGATTCACAAAAAACCCTTCTTACTTCCATCGTTCCAATTAACCCGACATTCATGGGGTTATTTTGTTTGAACGATTTTAAGCAAGATAATAAAGAGTTATTCAGGCTCACTTGGCTTATTTTGGAAAACAAAAATATTATTTCAAAATAAAAGAACATATTCGTTGTTTTGGTAATCGTGTCCTGTCTGTTTCTATATTTGCAATCTGTTTTAAGGCTCAAGGCTCTCCCATCTCTTTTGCTTATTTACGGGTCCTACTTTACGCCATTACAACACCGAATCGAGGGAAAAATCTCTTTTGCATCCATCCTATCCTTATCGGGATTCGAATCCAATTCTTAATTCTTTATTTCACCAACGCTGCCTTTCAGTTTAACAATTTTGGGTTTACTCAATCTACTTGTTCATATTCAATCTATTCGTACAGTGATCGACTAATTATTCCATAAATTTGAACTTCGTGATTAAATCTATCAGTCCAAGAGCCGACATTGCTTAACACCGTCACGGTAAAATTACAAGTTTGACAATCGAACTGTTTAGGGAAACTCTCTTCTTATCCTTTCTGACTGATTGGATGTTACCGAAGAACGTGGAAAAAGTTTCTATTATTCTATCCTCTATTTAAAGTTTCTTGGTTTTTCTGATTATTTTCAGTGTCTTATTCCAACAAAAAATCCTTTTAATTGATCCCTTTTCTTTTCACGGGATAATCCTTCTGACAGTCTAAATGAATAATATTGTAAAACTCTAAATTTTTGTTATATATTTTTTGATTTGATAATCTGATATGGATGTCATCATAGAATGAAGCCCCAGTTAATATTTAGTGTGCCAATAGAAGGTTAAGTTAGTGTTAGGGCTTGAATGCATTTTCTAATAGCATTCACAAAGGTTGGTTTATGTCCCCTGATAGCCAATTTTATATTTGTTTAAATTTTGAACTTCGGTTTATCGAACAACAGATGTTTTGTTTTCCTAAAAAGCTAAACAGTATTTCATCTTAGATCGAATACTTACTTTGTTACGGTACACTTGTGAGCCATTACACGTTTTATTTATTTATGTTTATTTCTATTTGGGTATAGGCTCCAACCGGATAATGAGGGTCCAGTTCGCTCACATAACAGTATTGGTTAATTAAAACATTTGATTAACTTGAACTACACAATATCTATATATTATAAATAAATTCACAATAAAAATAATTAATTGATCCAAATGGCGATATAAAGCCGCCAGAAAAGTGAATATTCAAATTAATATGATGATTTTAAAATTTAAAGACAGCTAACTCACCTGACATTTGTTGAAGCGCTCCAATCAAATCGGTGGTGTTGATCTTATTAATTAACCTGTATTTGAAAGTAACCTGAAAATTCACTTCACCTGTAAGCCTTATTCATATAGAACGGCCATTAATCATTCAATATGTTTGCATATTATATGCATGTTACACTTACAATTTAAGTTAAAGAACATAAATAAATATTAATTAATTAAAGAATATAGAAGTTATAGAAAAAAGTTTTAACAAAATTGTTAACATAAAGAATATTTAGACCCCTGGAGATTTTAAAAATAAGATATGTATGAAATTCACAAACATATGGTTTCGAACAAACGAAGAGCGGTACAGTAAAAACCAAAAAAATTGTGCGAAGCCGTCAGTGAAAGCATGTTGCTTTCACAGCTTTCCCACCTTCAATTCCGTGGTATATAACCTTAAACGGTACCATCCGCAGCAATCATCATCTCTCGTTCACCTTCATCGCCCAAAAAGAAACCAACTTTCGCCAAATATGCCTACTTTCGTGTGTAACACGTCAATTATTTCTGTCCCTCTATACGAGAACTTCAGATCTAATTGTATATTTATATTGTATATATATATATATATATATATATATATATATATATATATATATATATATATATATATATATATATATATATATACATAACCCAAATATCTCGAAAAATAGCCACTCTACGGAAAAAATGTCCATAACCAAAATTTAATCATACCGCGGGGGAAATACATTAGTACAAAAAAAATAGTCCCCCATTCCCCGCTTTGAAGGTGGGGCGGCGGTAGCTTTAAAACTAATAAAGGAAGTCATATTTTTTATTGCAGATACGGATTCTACAACTAAAAGTACGTATGATTTGAATGAAATATTTTGTTCGGTTCATGATAGATGGCGTTGTAATCGATGAAAGCGATAGCTGATAAATTTAACTGTGTAAAAAGTTAAATAGCAGAAATAGTGAAAAAGCGAGCAGTTTTTTAAATTTTGGATTCAAATTTAAAACGGGAAAAAATACAAGTTGGGAAACATCCAAAAATCGAAGAAGCTTTATTGTAGTGGATAAAACAAATGCGTGCAAACCGAGTACCATTAAGTGCAATTTTCCGCAACAATTAAAGGCGCCAAGAAAAGGCGCAACAATTTGCAGAAAAATTAAATTTTCAAAACTTCAAGCCAACTAACGGTTGTTCACAGTTCTGGTCGGAAGTAATGCTAATGGTACTGAAAAGTTACCTTTGCTTGTTATTGGAAAAAGTGCAAAACCGCGTTGTTTTAGGAACATTAAAACGTTGCCAGTCATCTATAAGAGTAATAGAAAAGCATGGATGACTCATGTCGAATGGAGACAGAAAAGTATTATATTTATAGCTGATAATTGTCCGTCCCATTTTATTGTTAATAACTTGCGTGCCATTAAATTAGTTTTCCTTCCTCCAAATACTACAGCTATTTCTCAGCATATGGATCAATTAAAATATTCAAAGGATATTACCGTGAATTCGTGGTTAGAAAACTTGTATCTACATTCGAAAATGAAAATCAATTTTCTCTTGCAAGTTTTAAATTGACCTTTAGAAGTGCATCTACTTCATTTTATGAAACGAGCATGGAATCGAGTTAAATCTGAATGCATAAATAATAGGAGATGAAAATCTAAAATTACTATGGTCAAATCCCAGACTGGAACCAATTAATGGAGATACTGAACTAATCGATTATATTGTTGTTGATGCAAATGCGGTAACCTCTGATGAGATAAGTGATGACGATATTGTAAATCAAATTTCAAACGAAATTGACTCGGAAGATGAGTTATTAGAAGATGAAGATTACCAACCCCCGAATCGAAAAGACATTGAGAAATCAACTAGCATATTAAGACTGGCATTAAGCTGTGCTGAGAATACAAAAAATGAATTAAATAATTTACATTCAATAGAAAATTCATTAGAATGTTTATTGCAAACAAATTTGAAGCAAACTAAATTAACTGATTTCTTTTCAAATGCATAAAAATATGTACATAGCATATGTATACATACATTTATAACTTTTTATTTTATTTTAGTTTAAAGCTTAATGTGAACCAACAATTTGAATTTAAATTTAAATATAAGGCTTTATCTGAAAGAATTTATTTTATAATTTCCAAGTTTGTTTGTTTGTTGGTTTTTTATCTCTACAATCTGTTTTGGGGCTCAAAACACTCCCTACTCTTTCGCGGTTCGCTTACTTACGTCTTACCTGACGCTATTACAGCCAAATCGAGGACCTACGACTATATATGTACCATCATTACATTGCATAGCTCCATGCCAGCCTATAGTATTGCCATGGAAGATGGGTTGGCCCATGAATTCTGCACTTCAACAGAGGGTCATAGATGTGTTCATTCACACCACCGATCGTAATCAGATGGTGGAAAAACCCTTTCACATCCTAACCTATAGGGTTTCGAACCCGATACCTCTCGCTTTAACCACTGCGCCATTTGGTCGGTAATTTTCAAGTTCTGGGACATTTTTTCGCCGTGCAGCCATCGTCGCTGACAGCGACCTCTTCGCTTACTGAAAGGAGGTTCTCCCTTAAAGGTTCGCTGTATCATTCGGTTCGAATCAGCAAGCAGAACGTGTCCGAGCCAGCGTACTCGCTATCCTTTGATTTCATGCACGATATCAGGAATTTGCATTAAATTCCTGATCTCGTGATTGAAAAGAACTCGGTAAGTGCCATCGACGTCGCGTTTTGGGCCATATATCACACGCATGATTCTTCTCTCGAATGTTAGAAGCCATCTTTCGTACTCATCCGTCAAGGTCCAACTCTCACATCCATACATGAGAACGGGTCTGATCAACACTCTGTACAATTTCAGCTTATCCGCATTTACAAGATATTTTGATTTCAGCAGTGGACGTAGAGGATACAAAGCCCGATTGCCAGCGGTAAGGCTGACCTTGATATCCTCGCCCACACTATTATCGTGAGTGATAAGAGATCGAAGATACTTGAAGCGAAAAAACTTGATCAGTGATTGACCGATTTGGACGGAATCCTCCTTGGTAGTCACCGACAATTTCCTCTGCCAGAGGAGTAATTCTTCCCATGATTATGTATGATAGTAACTTTTATGCTGTGCAAAGGAGAGCTATACCGCGATAATTCTCGCATTTCAAGCGATCACCCTTCTTGAAAATTGGGCATAACGCGGCCTTTTTCCATTCTTCGGGCATAACTTCATTTCTCCATACCAATCGAACAAGGTCGAAAAGACAGTTTCACAAAGTTAGCCCTCCGAATATCAAGAGCTCTGAATTAATGCAATCAACTCCTGGTGAACGATTTTTCTGTAATCTCTGCATGGCCATTGTGAATTCTTCATAGAATGGATCCTCAATGAACATCTCCGCGGTCTGTATTTGAGAGTATTCAAACACAGCTTGTGATACATGTGGAACATTAAGTAAATCAGAAAAATGGTCACGCCATGTATCGAGTACCGCATCGACGTTACCACAAAGGTTTCCATCCTGGTCCCGAATGGCAGTTGACCGAGATCTTAACGTATGGTGCAATTCGGTGATGCCTTTAAGGAGACCACGCGAATTATGCTCATTGCTGAGTTGTTATACACTTAAGTCCTTGGCCTTCCACCATTCGCGCATCTTCTGTCTACAAATGCGTTTAGCTGTCCTCCTAGCAAGAACTGCCTTGTTTTTCCTTGCAATTGTAAACCGAGTCTGCGCTTCATTGTGGGCTATATTTCGTTGCTCAACAGCAAGACGACACTCCTCATCAAACCAATCATTTTTGGGCTTTGTTTTCACTATACCGAGAGTGTGCTGGGCAGCATCTACAACCGAGGTTTTCAATACTTCCCAGACACTGTTCACATCATCAGATTGGTAATTGGATTGCATAATGCTATTGCTGACAAGATCTTGACATTTTCGTTGCGTTTCTTCATTTATCAGACCTTCACAGGAGAATCGCGTTGTATATTCTCCTGTCCTCTCTGACTTGTACGAAAATTTCCATCGCAGCTTTGCAGCAACCATTAAATGGTCTCTGCCTACGAATTTTGTTGACGACCGGTACGATCTCAGGTCTTAGATAACCCGCCTTTTTGAAATCAACACATGGTCAATTTGGCTTCGGGATGTTTCACGTGGATGTGTCCATGTTTCTAAATGGATGTTTTTATGAGGAAAGAATGTACTTGTTACTTTGAGATCATGAGCGATCGCAAAGTACATCATTCTTTCCCCATTCTCGGTCGCAGTTTCGTGTCGAGAGTACGGACCTATATTGTTACATAGGTCGGTCTGATTTCTGCCAGCTCTAGCATTAAAGTCACCAATCACCAATTTGACATCGTGCTCCGTTATAGAACCCATCAGATTATCCAGATGATTGTAAAATGAGTCTTTATCCTGGGATTGGTTTATATCAGTGGGCGCATGTATACAGACAATTGACAGGTTGGTTAATCTCATGTGCAAGCGAAGCTTACATATTCGATTATCGACTGCTTGAAAGTCCAATACAGCCTTTTTTACCTGTGGCCCAATGAGAAATCTAACCCCAAGATTTCCGAGGTCATCTCCACTGTGTAGCAACGTATAGCCTTGGTACACATGGTCTCCACTTTTAGGCCATCGATTTTCTTGGAGAGCTACAAGTTCCAGCCGATACTCTTTCATACATGTGATAAGGCCGTCCAATGCGACAGGTTTTCTTAATGACTGCACGTTTCACGTGCTGATCCTCAATCTCGTATCCGGGTACTTAAGCGGGCAGTCATTCTTGTTTTGGCGGTATCCGATTTTTTTTTCTTGTTGACATTTCTAACAGTGATTGTTTTTTACGGATGCGGGTCGTCAGCCCAGCAATCCAACCAGATTTAGTCGCCTCCTACGACAAGCTCTGGATACTGTGGTGTTATTCTATGGGTTTCATGTTTCGTTCGAAATATTTACGAAACATGGCTGCTCCCAACCACTGGGCTATGATTACTTTTATTAAAAAATACTTGCCCCATTAAGTGCTTTTTGGTTAATATTCGGTTAATGCGAATATTTTGTACGTCACCTTTGACACTTGTGAAGTACACAGATGAACAACGTTTACGGAGGATACTTACACGCTAGAAGAACCCATTAAACGTATTCAAGTTTTTGAAAATCATTCTTTGATATGTTTAAGACTAACATTTATGCTTTCCTTCAGTTATAACTTTAAAAATATGGAGTTTTATCGTCAAAGGTTATAGAACAGAGATATAAGATTTATTTGATAATCTTTTGTGGTACTGTTAATACGAGAGCTTTTTCCATGTTTTGAAATATTCCCACGCCGTAATCCCATGATCTGTAATCGTCTAGTAAATCTATAAAACAGTCTTTTAACCATCTATGACTATGTCATGTACTCGTAACAATGTTTCATAATATGGTTTATGTTATCTTTAAATTGTCGATCGTTTTGAGAAATATGTACCACAATAAAGTGGTAAGTTAACATCTCCTTTATTATTTACATACCTCACACTCATTTGTTCTCTTTCCTCTTTGTCTCGAAATTATAAAATTGAAACATAAGACATTTAAATTTTTCATCTTTTTTAAATTTTCATTTTTTTTTTTGGAAATAAATTTTTATTTATTAATTTATTTTTGTTTGTGTTTGGTTTTACTTTTAAATACAATATCCCTTAAAAGTAGATTTTTAAATGAATTTAATTTTATATTTATATAACATAAAGTTATTTTAATCATAATTTTATATATATATTATTTTTATTTAGTTCATTTTTATTTACTATATACATGTTATGTTAAATTACTCTATATTTATAATTAATATATTATTATGTATATGTATGTATGTATGGTAAATAGTATCATAAATTTTATCAATATCAATAGTATTATAATTATATTTAAATAATGTTTTTTTTACAGGTAGCATAAGATGTTTCTAAAATTATTTATATTTCCTTTTTGTTATAATATAAATGTTTATATTTAAATTTTTATCCTTTTTTTATGATTTATATATATAGAATACAATTTTTAAGTTTTAAATAAAATTTAATTGAAATATAATATTCTATGTTTTATTTTATAAATGATTTGTTTTAATGTTATAAATGAATTCTATTTATTTACCTATTACAAAGTAAATTATAATATGATGTTCTTAGTTTCTATTATAAAATATTTCTAATGAATGAAATTATTATGGTTTATGTTTTTAATTTTTTACAGTCCATTTTTGAAAATGAAATAATTAAGTATAAAAAATATATATGTATATTATATAATATAATCAATACTATATATAATAAAACCTATTATAAATAAAAAGGGTTTAATTAATTTTTATGCTAAATAACTATATATATATATATATATATATATATATATATATATATATATATATATATATATATATATATATATATATATATATATATATATATATATATATATATACATATAAATATATATTATATATATATATATATATATATATATATATATATATATATATATATATATATATATATATACATATATATATATATATATTTATATATATATATATATATATATATATATATATATATATATATATATATATATATATATATATATATATATATATATATATTTTAAAGTAATAAATTGAATTGTTGTGTATAATCCCACTTAACATTAATTTATGTATTTATACTTTCCCTTTAAATGAAATAAAAAATAACTAAGATGTAATTAAAATATTAAATAAAAATAAGATTTTAATTATAATACATTTTTTTTGTTGTGTTATGATCATACTTCTGGTTTATGTTTTTTATTTACAAATTTAATTAGTAATTTCTGTTTTCGGTTGTTAAGACCACCCATAAGTAAAAACCATCGTACGAGTAGAATCAGATTTGCTTACCTATTGTTGAAAACTTTTCATTGCTAAATTGATATTTCACTTTATTAAAGGTGGAATATTGTATTTAAAATTTTATATTCAAAAATTTTTACTGGTTTTGTGTACACAATAATGGATTGTTTAATTCGATTTAAGATTATAATCCGGTTTTATGTAGGAAGTTAGTGATGAAAATAAAAATTTTCCAAAATTAAGATTATTGTTTTCGGTACAACAACAATGCGTTAGATTTGGAATATTCAAATAGGAAGAAAAAAAAAAAAAATATATATATATATATATATATATATATATATATATAATATATATATCGTTCTATACGTTCAGTACTACATACTTATCGTGCTGTTGCATGATTGCATTTTCTAAAGCTTCAAAACTGGAAGAATCTGCCTGTTTCACGTTTTTCAGGAGTGTTTGTCCTGCGGATAGTTTGACTTATAATATTTATGGTTGTAACAAATTATATTCTCAATATTGTATTTTCAATTATTATTTTCTAAGAAGATTTTGTATCGCCTAATGTTTATCCTAGTTATCGCTATTTACGATGTAATATATGGTATTTTACATTTCGATAACTTAGGTACTATTTACTGTATTTTTCAGCTGGGAAAATTTTTCAGTAGGCATCATAGTTTTCAGTAGACAATATTTTGTTTTGCTTGGACTAAACAAATATTTTGTTTTTCACTTCGAAATATTATTTAATAGAAATACTTATTTAATTGTAAATGGATCCTGAAGAATACGAATAAAAATTAAATCTTTATGAAAATAATTCTGGTAAGCACAATTCAATAAACGCCTCACAGTCAACTACAATCACCAAAACAAGACCAAACGAGTACCAAAACAAGTGCGGCAAGATATTTTTAACTACTTTACAGATGGATTGATGAAAGCAATATGATATGACGCGAAACGAAGAATGATTAGTGTAAAGACTGTACCAGCTACGAAAATATATCGTCGTCAGACAAAGCAAAATTTGAAACCTCCATACACAACCACATAAGCAATAAACATGAAGCTAGAAGAATGAAAAGTATTGATAAATCAGAAAGTTTTACAATGACCAGGATTTTTTCTATAAAAAAAAATTAAACTTGCGTTTCACCTTATATAATTTGGCCAATGATGAGGGAGTTGTTTCATGACTTGTGGCATGAAACTATCGATAGTCAAAATGCATCCGAAGTATCTAGCAGCTTGTAAAAAATAATATTACCAGAGAAAATCAAGCACAATGGGAGTTATCGGCTTTTGAACCGAGAATTGTCCAAGATAAAATATAAATAGAATTTTATTTTCATTTTACACTTGGGTATAGAACAATAGTCAATAATAAACATTTATTAAAGTATCACCAGAAATGCAAAAGAACGTGGATCATCATGCAATATGTAAACTGATAAAATCAAACTGATATTTTAAGAAATTGACAAAATATACATACACATTTTGATTACCGAAAGATCACTATCTAGAAAAAATTTCTCACTATGTGCACGTTAGTAGTTAGACTCGACTACAGGGGGCCTAATATGAAATTATTTGATTTTTCTCGATATCGAAAAAATTCGATTCGAAGCGGATTTGTCCTAATATGAAAGTTGGGTTTCGAATTTTTTCGATAATCGAAAAAATTCGATAAGTCGCATAAAATCATCAATTTAAACATAAATAATAAAGAATAAAACTTACATCGAAATTTTTACGCCAATATCGGATTAATTTCTTTAAATTATACTCAATAATTATTATTATTATTATTTGAACACCTTATTCTTTTTAAAACGTTCGCCAACTAAATAGCAGTCGAATTTTTACGGTGCGTTCGGAAAAATTCACTGACAGTTTTTCCTTTCATCGCCTTGAATTTTAATTTTTTAGCCGTATAATAGAGCGAATTTTTTCGATATCGAAAAAAAACGAAATTTAAAAATTTCATATAACGCCTCCAGGAAAAACAAAAATGTGCTTTAATACTAAATTTTTTGGGCCATGGCCTAACCTGAAATCATATACACCCCAATTCCCTTAGTCGTGTGACTTGAGGCGACGTGACTAGAGTCACGTCACATCGCAACAAAAATTGTATTCTTGAAGTGGTTACGACTGGAACTAAAAATACATCTTGTAACACTAAAATTGCTCAAATATTTGCTAAAATTTGACAACGCAAATTGTCAAAAATCAAAAACATTGCAAATTGTTTTGTCAAAAGCCGGTATCGATATTTAATTTGGTGTGTATTTTTAGCTAGTTTTGTGAATTTAATTTTAACTTTGTAATTTATGACAGTGAAGGCGACAACGACGAGAGTACTATGAATATGGCTGTACAGCGTATAATACTGCGGGATTTTCCATAAGACCGATCAACATCTCGTATTGTTTACAATTCATTATTTTATTATTAGGAAGATTAACAACATTAAAAAATATCAAAAAACAATATTAAAAAATATTTTTAAAAAACGTATTTATCAGAAAAATATTTATAAATATTTATAAAATATTTATAAAATATTGTCGCTTCAAAATAATTTGTCACTTGAAAAAACTACGCGACATCTGTCGTAAGAAGTGACTTTAGACGGAACAAACGACTAAGAGAATAGGAAAATTGATGTGACGTGACTATAGTCATGAAAAATTACATGATACGACTATGGGAATTGGGGTGTTAATCCTAAATTATATTATTTAAAATTATAAAATAAAACAAAAAAAGATAGAATTCTGATGCAAATGGATACTGTAGGCCTATTTATGAATTCGAAGAAACAAACGACGTTTTCGAATGATTGGTATTTGTGAATCCGTAAACGTATAATAAAGCAAACGAAAACGAATAATCAAAAAAAACTTAGCAACGAAAGAAAATTTCCCTTATCGGGTAATTCATTTTCGACCATAAATTTTACATTCATGAACGAATTTCTGTTCGTTCTTAGTTTTGCTGACGAAGCCATACAAAGAAGTAACACAATTTTAAAATTGAGCTACCACTACAAAATAATAGAGGAAATAGGAGACCGGTTCAATCTAAATCTCAATATGAGTTAATAGAAAAGCAAATATTGCAGCAAAAAAAATTGTGATCGAAACATTATTAGTTGTAAGTGCGATAATGTTTTCGTTTGAATAAGATAAAGATAATTTTAAGATCAAGAACTAACTATGACAATACAAATAAATTTAGTACGTTTAGTACGTCGTTTGTTATTCGTCGCGCTAACACACCTTCGTCATTTCCGTTTGACCCTTCATTTTGCATTTCATCAATTAAATTTTCTACCAAAGTGTCGTCGAATCCAACTCTGAAGTGTAAGCAAATGTTGAGCAGAGTTGTGGAGACATAAATTATTTGGAAAGCCTTTTTTGGTGAATAATGTAGTTGTCGGGCTCCATGAATACATCGGAAACGATTTCAAAATACCAATGCAACGTTCATTGCTATTTCTTGCAAATTGCAAATTTTTCGATTTTGCGACATTGAAGAATGAACTAAGGATTCTTCAACAAAACTGAATTATAATTATAAATCGATTTCAGATATTCATTTGAACTGTAAATTTCATCTAAAATCGCAAATTTATTTTAATTTATTAAATTGGAATAGACTCTTGAAAAGCTGTGAGTGGCATCATCAAGATTGGAATTTTAGTGCAAACATTTCCTGTAGGCTACTTCTTTCCGATTCTCAATTCTTAATTTATCCCTTGGGTACCGACAGTTAAAAGAGATGACGGAGTCGATAACTCATTTTCAATTGCTTGTTGCATCATCTCTTTCTTAGACAGTTATTTTCGTTCTAGGTTCGACTAGTGATACTTAATATGGCTTATCCATTTGAATAATTCTCTGGATATTTTTTATCTGAATCTGGTAATCTTAATAACAATTTCTAAATCACAGTTATGAGTTTTTTAATGATTCCGTTTGCCATTATCGATATCCTAGTTTTAATTTCAGTGCATTTGAAAAATTACAATTTATATTGTGACATCATAAGAGTACAGTTTAGACGTCATAATAGGAACATTCACATTCAGCAGTAAAGGCAATGAAAACTTATTTTTCCGGAAGTGAGGATTCCAATTCCTAAGATGGAATCCATTTCACAAACCAACTGCCGGGCTGCAGTGAGTGGTACTTGCATGCAATATCGTAACTAAAGGTGGAATTCGATGGAGTATCAATTCATTCTCGACGTTTCCTTAAAGTCAGTTTAGCTCATCATTGCATTCTCTTCTAAAGTCAAGTATCTGAGGAAACGGTTAGATCCTCAGATACTTGAAAATTTTTTTGGCGTAAATATATTGAACCGAAATGCAACAAAGGATTTTTTTGCTGCATATATCAGGTGGCCTAAAATTATGATTGGTATAGGAAGAAAACCTATGAATTACCTGCATACTTGGTTGTCTGTGCATTTTGGAGGCTATACATACTACACCTATTGTACGTCTCGAGGGTTTGCTACCTCTTGATCTTTGGATCTGAAGGAGTGTAGCACTTACAGATGGTTGCCTGCATTAAAGCTCCAATATTTCCAGCAGTGACGAACCAAATACAAATGCCTTTTATTATCAACAAAAGACATATATAAGACTATAATGTTCCATTCTACCTTTGTAACTGATGCAACAATCTGGCTGGTGCAGGGCTGTGCGTGCTTAATCCTGAGATGAAAAAATCTATCACCATTGGTAGGTTCGCCATTATTTGAGAATCAGTAACTACCTTGAATTTATTTAGCTGTCTGAATGAAGTCAGACTACACCAATAACTTTTGTGGTGTCTCAGCTACCTCCATGCGAGATGTAAATTAAAAAAAATCGACAATCACTTTAACAGTCTGCAGCATGAGCGGTGGGACAACGTCGGCTCATTCTGAGCAAAAATTTGACATCTTTCATTAATCTATGTTGAAGTTTCCATTAAATAATCTCACTGGACATAGTTTTTTGTGTGCCGTACAGGAGAGAACTAGACGGTTGAGCATTTTTTATCCACATATTCTCTCCACAGAATGCAATGTCTTCCTCCTAGTTGATGATAAACTAACGATCTTAGTGATACCGAGAAGCTTGGGAATATCTGGCAACTAGGTTATGGACGGTGAAGAGGAAACGTGTTAGTTTTATTGTAAGTGGATATATATTACGGCTGTATAGAGGTTAAACACTGCCAAGAAAATTTCATAAGTAATGTAAAGTTTGGGAGGATAGAAGCAAGATGTCCTGGATTATAACATTTCCGAGATAAATTTTGGTTTTGTTGTCCTCTGGCAATATTCTTGCCGTCAGCCATATCTTTATCGAAAACAAGTTGTTTTTGCACCAAAAACATAATCTAGTAGTCAAAGGTTAAAGGTTAGTTATGGTATTTAATGATCCGATGATGGAATAACACAATTCAAACCACCCTGACCTAGTTTTTGTACGTATATCCACAATAAAACGTGTCGCAAAAGCACCCTTGAGCTTTAAAATGTCATAAACTACATAAAAACAAAATCCTATAAATCTTGTTTAACTGTTATTTAAGCATTCAAATCAAAGTCAAGTCGTTTTTTTCGTTTCATTTTATTATTTTTAATATTTATGATATCCTCTCCAGTTGTAGCAAAAAACAAAAACAAAATGTCGTTATAAAAATTCAATAAAAAAATATGTCACGAAATTAAAAAAAGAAAATCTCAACATTGTTTTATTTATATAAAGCAAAAAAAATTATTTGTTTGTCAAAAAGTGAAAAAAACCACCCCTATACTCTTCATATAATGATATTAAAAATTACTAATTAAATTTTAATTAAAAAACTCGAAAAAACAAATTGGTACTCCCCGAAAATCATTCGACATCAGAAATATATCAAAAAACAAAGTTCGAACTCGATGTTTTTCTGCTTGAATATAATGAACAACACTTTGCGTAATTTGATTTTACTTCACGGTGACTTTTCAAGAGCGCACTTTGTTTGATTTTGAAAGCTATTTTTGTTTTCGATAAAAAGTTCAACTTTTATTTGTTTTTAAAATTAAAAATAAATTAAAATTAACTGAAAAGAATTTTTTTTTTACATATTTCTACATACAGTATACAAAAAAATCTACGAAATGTTTGAAAATGAAGCATAATGTTGAATGCTACTTCCCTTCGTGTTGTTGATGAGTTGCTGGTGTTGTTGCTGTTTGTTATAGTAAGACGATGAGCATATTAATTCAAAACAGTCACGTCGGAAGTGTTAATAAATCAGGAGGTAAATGGGAATTATCATTAATAAAAAATTTTTGATATGATTTTGTTGGTCCAGTTGTTGTAAGGGTGGTTGTTGTTTGTATTTGGTTGGATGTTGGTAATGGATCTGTTAAAATGGTTGATGAATTTGTTGTGCCATTGTCGTTGAATAAATTTACAGCTGAAAAAAAAATGAGAGATAAATTTATATTATAAGAGCCAATAAAATACAATAATTTTTTTTTATGTGAATTGAGCATTAAAGTTGAATTTTGTTTTTATTTGTTGATACATTTTATATGTCAAATAAATCATAAAATAAACAAACAAAAACGTTAGCTGATTAAAATTCTCGTTCTGAAAAATATTGCTGTAATAAAATTATGTTAGTATGTACTCATATGCGTGTTGTGAAAATTCGAAATTGTTTAAGCACAGTACACAGATAAGTTTTGACATGGGTGGCAAAATGGCAATGCGATTTATAATAAATAAAGGAAGAACAAGTACGAGGGAAATGGAAGGTTTCGACCCTTTGAAGTATCAAAAATGAGGGAAAAAGTAAAAGAACTCAAATTCAAAGGCAATACTTATAGAGAACACCATAAAATAGTGATGTTCGAATCGATTCTGATCGAATCTTTTTAACCTGATCATTAAATAGTTGGAAACATCAATTGATTCGTTTTAAAAATATTAGGTCAAAAAGAACCAAACCAATTGATTCATTCATTTCTATAAAATCATCATATCACATTTTTCCTTTTATTTATTTTGCCATAAAATATTTTTCTCATTTTAACACATATAATTGTATACCTTTAATGTTATACTGCTATCTTTACTCTCAATTTACTAATGTGAAAAGGAGCTAAATATAAAGCATAATTTTCTCAATCCTATCAGAACATAAAGAGACAATAACTTAAGACTACTACATGCTTGCGTTCCTTCCTTCCGCCCAAAATTTTTTTTAAGCAATTTCATTGGTTGAAAATGATGTGTTTTTTCTTGTCAATTTTTTTCATCCAGATGGTTTAACTTTATCTTTTGGTCGGAACGAACATGGCGAGAAAGAGATAGTATTATATTTAAATGAAAGAGATGAAAATAAAATGCTTTCAAATGTTAATAAGGCTGTCGTTTTGAAATTTTGAAAGCAGTGTATAACTAAATAATAACAAAACTAAATAAAAAAAGGAACTTATTGGAACTTTAAAAGGAACTTTTTTTTATTGTTTAATAATTATCCGTTCGGCCGTTGCGCTGCTATGAGGAAAGCTTAGAATAAACCCAATACAATTTCACAAATTTGGGTATATCTATGCATGTATAGCATTTCGTTTATTAAATATGCCATTCCAAACTTCTTCAATATTTATACTGAAGTCTGTCTCTACAGTAGGTTGATTGATAAGGTAGCGCCACTCATCTTCCAAATCTTCAACACTATTTTTTTTGACTAAATTAGGAAATAGTTGAATAAGTGGGCCAAGAGTTCCAGCTTTTTCTTTTCAATGTTTCATCCTCAAATTGCTACTTATGTGCTAGCACAGCTCAGTATAGTAGGCACAACAGGCTACTTTAATAGTTTTAATAGAGCTTTTTGGAATGGATCCGCTGTTAAAAATTTTACTTTTGCACTAATATAAATTATGATATTCCAAAAATTTACAATGATCTGAAAAATTATTTATATCCAATGAGCTATCATCAACGTATTCCGATTTATTGCAGTTGGATAATGTGGTATCAAAATAAGTTTTAACAGTCGGCAGCAAAATATGTACCCGAGAAGTTTCTGCTTGATACACAATATTGATTTTATTGGTTAGTTTTAAAATCTATTTAGAAAATAAAAATAAATTTTGGTATCGTCATTCATTTCCACGCTTATGTTTTGAGCCAAATCTGCGTTTTTATACAGCTGATATGATATAAAATAGTGATGAAGAGTGACTTATTGCTCTAAAATTATATTTACAACAGCTTCTAAAGATAACCATCTTGTAGAAGCTGTTTTTAATTTTTTGTGTGATTTTAAATAATCCTGAAATTCTCGGTACTCAATTTGTCGCTTGGAGCTGTACGAAAAAAATAAATAAATATTTCTAGCCAATCTCTCCAAATTTTGAGGATTTTTTTTGCAGCTGCCGATGAACACAAATGCAATGAGTGGCAAGTGTAGCCCATGACATAAAAATTAGGCTGTAAATTGTTAAGAAGGGTTTTCACACCACCTTTATTTCCCATCATTACCGATGCACTATCGGGCGCAAAACTAATTAAATTACTTAAGGGAACATTAACATCTTCGAAGTATTTTACTATGGCATTAGTGAATGAAATGGCATCGCAATTACTCAACTGAAAAAGCTCAAAAAACCGGTCAGACTTTCCCTAAAGAAAAATTAAAATATCTCACCACTAAAACTAAACACTTGTTAAAACTAATGTCTGTTGTTACATCTATAACCAGCGAAAACTATATTAACGGTCTTCTTCTAACAGTAATAAATTAGTGGTGTCGGTAGCTTTGGTTTTACCACACTTTAGTTCATTCACTATCGCCGAATCTGTTGCTACGATTTTATTATAAGAATTAATGGGCTCATTAAAATAAATGGCAAATTATGTTCTAAAATAAGCATAATTATACGTAGCTCTGCCGTTTTAATTTGGTATTTTTTTTTGTGAATGATGTGCATGGTTCTGTGTTAAAAATTGCAGGTTAGTTTTTTAACATTTTAACAATATTTTTGTGATAGTCGGAATCGGCATGGTTATATTATTTAACAACAGTTTATTGCATAATTTGCACTGTGGTTTTTCTAAATCATCGAATGCAACAATTTTTTCTAACCATTTAAATTTTTGAAGCCAGCTGGCCGAAATTTTTATTTATTTATTTTTTGTAGTGGAATACTATTTGATTCTTCGCTTGTAGTTGTATTATCCTCACATAATAGCTCGACAGATTCACTGACTGTTAAAGTATAAAGTTGATGCTATTAATTTAGTTGTACCTACTATTGAGTGATTCAGCACTTTCATTTTTATTATATATAATAATAAATTTATCCATTATTTGGTATATATTTTTAATATTTAACAAACTCACAAAGTTCAAGTCTTATAAAATTGCCTAAAAGAAGTTTAACAACGAAATATCAAAAAACGTTTCGCAGGAGCAGCACACCAATTTTTATGGTTACACCATAAAGAAAAAGACAAAAGTAAAATAATAAACGGCTCCGCAAGGGATAACAGAATTTGCTATGTGTTTTATTCATTAAATTTAAACGAAGATAACTATATGATACAGAGTATAGATAACTATATAAATGCAATAATTCCAAGTAGTAGTAACTTTGCAGTGTAATAGTGTATGTGAAAGAAGAAAAAAGGAAAAATTCCATGTTTAGTTACAGGGGAGTATAAACTTAATTTAAGTTTCTACATCTGTGGCCCAATTCTGGTTTTCCCAGCGAATTGTGAAGTTTTGACGTTTTTATAACAGTTGGGAATTATTTTTCCCAAAAATGTATTTTGGCTATTGGGAAAAATATTTCGTTTGGAAAAAAATAATTCCCAATTATAACAGTTTTGACGTTTATTTTTCCTTATTAAAATTGTTGGGAATAAATATTTCTTATGGTAAATCATAATACAAGAGTATACATTTTTAAAAAATGCATTATTTCTCAAAAGCAAAAACATCTATTTTTTTTAATTTGGTCTTATCTGCCCTAAAATATAACCAAATAGCTTATTCATAAATACTAATAATCATAATAAATAGTGAATACAGAAAATAATTCCGACTTTTTAATTTTTTTTCAAAAGCGAAAACACCCATTTTTTTTTAATTTGTTATTCATCCGTCAATATTTAAATCATATTGAAATATAATAACATAGCGCACCATAAAAAAAAGCATGAAAAAGGTACTCTAGTGGCGAACATTTAAAACTATGTGTTTCATAGAAGAGAAATAATTCCCAGCACGCCAGAATACACTTTTGGGAATTGGGGAATAAAATATTGGGAATTATTATAGTTGGGAATAGGGAAATTTTTTTCTCAATTTCCAAGGAAAACCAGGGCCTCTATTTCTGAATACGAATTCGTACAATAATTGTACGAATACGTGTAATTGGAATTTTTGAATACGAAAACGTATAATTTCTATTACGAATTCGAGTGCTACGATACGATGAAAAATTTCCCTTATTGTGCAATACGAATTCGTACAGTTTTTATACGATCATGACCGACTATATGTTCGTTGTGTATTTAGTTATCGAAAGGAAGCAAAATAAAAATTATTAAATTGAAATATGTAATATTAATAGTATTAATTATTATAATAGTTTTATTAATTGTATTAATATGAATTATTTTGTGATATCATTTCGAACGGCCATTTAAAATGATAAATAGAAACGCGATTATAAGATAAGAATGGGTACTCTCACCAATGCTGTTCTGGATAATGAAATGCGGATTCAATTGCCATCACGTCTCCTAGTGGCATACAATGGAGATTAACAGGTAAATTCAATGTTCTGGGACATGCAAATGACATACATGCCTGCTCAGTAAACACAAAACATGCAGCAAAAAATACAACAGCTATTAGATCTAGTTAACGATGTTGGTTGCAAGATAAACACCAGAAAAACCAAGACAGTGAGACTCAACACAAATATAACCACACCAAAACACATCAACAATGTACAAATTAATGTAAACAAATTTGAATACGATGGCTATACAAAGGTAGAAAGAAACTCAGATAGATAGACATAGAAACTGAAATTAAGAGGTGAAAGTGAAAATGGATTGGCCATACACTGAGGAAATCACCAAGTGATTAAGGAGGATATCAATGGACTGGAACTCACAACGAAAAAGGAAAGTAAGAGTACCAGCGATGGCATGGAGGAGAATAATGCTATAGTAGAAGCTAAACAACTTGGTTAATCATGGAAGATATGAAAAATGTAGTTCCCCTCAGAGTAAGATGGCCCTGCCTTTATAGTATACAGTTTATACTACTTAAATAGGAGATACAGAATAAAATGGTGACTTTTCCATCAATTAATGCAATTTGTAAATGTTAATGTGTTAATCTTATAAATTATGTTTTTTTAACTGGCATAACAACATAAAATTATTTTTTATTATTAGGGCATAACAACGGCTAAACAATAAAAGCTATCGCTTGCATTCATAAGGAAGCACCCCGCTTTAACTAGAGGTTATAACACAACGGCGGAAGCCCGAATATCATCAAAACCATTATGGGCTGAAATAACCAGTCGGTTAAATACAAATGGACCACCAGTTAGAAATTCAGACCTCTGGAAGAAAGTATGGTCTGATTTCAAATTCCATATTAAAAAAAAGACTTAAATTAAATATTATTGATTATTATTGATAATATAAAATATTCTTATATTAAAATATATTATTATTTTTAATAAAAAAACGTAAAAAAACATCCCGTCGTGATTAATTTGTTTACCGAAATTTAATGTCAAAAAGTGACATTAATCACAAATACACTCCGTCATTTTAAAGAAAATTTCAAACAAAATTAATTTCCCTATCCCCAAAAAAATTAATTTCTACACTGCAAAAATTTAAAACTATTGTACGTTCGTATATAGAAATACCATTTCATTTTCGTAACGAATTGAATTTTCGTATCGAATGAAGATTCGTATCGTATACAGAAATAGAGCCACTGGTAAAGAAGTATCATGGTGACGAAAGTAGCATAAAACTTCGATAGCCCTGAATGTAATTCTAAACATTTTTTGTCGGTATGCTCTAAGGAAGAACAACATATGATTTTTTTTAATAGCCAATTTATTAAAAATAAAATAATTAAAATTTATTCTAACATTATTTTATCATTATTATCCAGTTATGATAAATTATAATAAATTTATATCCGCTCCAATATCCACAAATATTAAATTAAAATATTTAACACAGATATCACAAATAATCACATTGATTGTTTTTAAAATTAAATAAAACTTAACTAAATTACCACGGCAGCAAAATCGTTCTGTCCTTTCTCCATTAACCATGATATTGCAAAAACAAATGGTCGGAAAGAAGGAAGGAAGGAACACAAGCATGAAGTCGACTTAACTTGTTTTGTCATTCGTCTCGTTTTTTCGATCGAACCGATTTGATTTTTTTGAACGAATTGGTCTTTTAACACGAAATGAATTTTGAACGAACTGAGCGATATGATTATTTTGAACGAATCGATTCTATTAAACGAATTGAGTTTCGTAAAAAAATAACATGAGATATTGTAGTTTACATCTTTTTCAGTGATGTGATGATTGATTGAGTTTTATTAGAAATAATTTTAATTATTTTTTGTTAATATTTTGATATTTATACTTGGATTATATCACGGCTGAACCCAGGTTGCCACCAACCAGGCACCAACCTGGGTTCAGCCGTGATATTATCCAAGTATATATTTGATTAAACCCAAGATTCATCAACGTTATAAATTTTGATATTTAGTTTTTGAAATAGATTAACTACATATATTCCTAAACTACAAATGCATTTATTTGTAATTATTTTTGGCTGGCAAATGGAATAAAAATATTTTTTTATAATAATATCGTTTATTCCGTTTTGAAAAAAAAGAATTAATTGATCAAAAAGATTAGGTTGAAAGTATCTGGTTATTACCAAAACAGAATCAATCGATCTTGATATTAAAAAGTATCGCTTCAGCCATTGTTTCATTATTTCAACTTAGTTTTAATTGATAGTAGATATCGATGAGGTTGATGTTTGATGAGGAGTGTCATGTTACCATTAAAAACAAAAAATAACGTAGTTCTAGCTAGGAAGACAGCTTATACTATAAACACATATCTGCTTTCGTAACTACAGTTTCGAGGTAACCATGATTTCGTTGTAATGTGTCACAGCTAACCATGGATCGCAACTTGGTTTAAACATGGTTTCGGAATGAGCTATTTTTCTCATTCCATGGCATTTTAGTGACGACAGTGCCAAGTTATACAGTTAGTGAATACCGAAAACTATAAATATTGGTTTTTTCATGTATTTGTTTACTTTTTTTTTAAATTAAAATTTTCAAAAAAAAATAAATTAATACAGAATTAAATAAATTAACGGAAAATAAAACTAAAAATAGAAATAGGAAAATTTGGGTGGAGGGCGAAACAAAAATATTTTCAAGCCACACAGTTAAACTAAGAATTTTAGTGAATTATGATAAGTTGTCAAATGAATGAAATGAGAACTGTAGTGTGTCATGTATTATCATTTTGAAAATCATGGTTACGAAACTAGATATGTGTCTAGAGATCGCTGTCGGCGACTATCACTCCACAGCGTGCAGAGCGATCTGCATCTTATATTTGTTTACAACAGAATGAAGAGCTGACTCGTGATCGAAACCGATGAAGTTAGATTGTTGACAATGTCCGACGAGTCAATAAAGGCCTGTAAAAACCGATAAAAAAAAATAAATAAATAAAACAAAAATAAGCTCGAGGGAAATGGAAGATTTACATTTATTACGTAAGGTCATTTTATTGTCGCTTCTGCGCTTACTGAACTAAATTTTTATCACAGATCTGCGTGAAATATTCAATTCTTACGCACGATGACAATTTGATGTTGACGCATGCTCAGACACATTCTGGGCATCAGCTGCACTGTTCTTTTGAATATTTCCTAATTTTATTTTAGCGTAAACCGATCCATTTCGAAAATATTGAACGTATTTACTGTCAAAGTAATTATTGTCACACTCGACTTCAAACAAGATTTCGAACTCATTTTTCTTGTGAAATACGTGTTATTTTGGTCGCTTATGTGATAGTAGAAATTCTTATTGATTCCTTCCTAGAAAAACAACAGGATTAACCAGCTAGAATAACAAGAAGCAGAAGAGAATAAATGTGATGAATATATACGAAAAAATCTGTGAATGGGAGAGTTATAATTTATCATTCCCAAGACTTCAATGGAAATGGACTCGATTATTATTTAAATTATTTCTTCAATCTAAAATTGCAGGCCATGATCAGACCAAATTTTATTAGTTGTGGAGAATCAATTAAAAATTATATTAAGATTGGTAACGCTTTTAAGAACAGTGGGCGTTGATTCCGAATTCGAATTATCAGATTTTGGTTCAAATAATATTTTGTTTAAGTGATGGCTAACTATATGCCCAAATAACGTTAATAAATGGAGGAAGAACAAAGTGGGGCTTCAATTGCCGAAGAAGGTACCGCAACGATTGAACTTGTAGATCAGTTGCAAATATATTGTTACTGAGAAAGGTAAATATGTACCCTTCCAGCTGTACATATTTAATGCTCTTTTATATATATATATATATATATATATATATATATATATATATATATATATATATATATATATATATATATATGTATATATATATATATATATATATATATATATATATATATATATATATATATATAATATATATATATATATATATATATATATATATATATATATATATATATATATATATATATATATATATATCGTATCCTATAGTCAAACCGCATATCAGCATCTTTACCATTTCGTACATTCTCATAACTTCGAATCCTTTTCTTTACATCACTGTAAACTTAAGTTATTTATGCAGGTAAAAGATCCAATTTGGACAATAGGGTAACTTTTTTAATCGTTTTTATGTGAAGAAGCAAACGAACAATTGCTTCAGGTTGCAATCTCGTTGCCCAATGTCAATTTCGGTTTTAAACGAGTTCACATGTCTACCCTTATCCATACTCCACTGGTCTATAATGAGTAGAGCGTCGTAAGTTAAATCTGTTAAGACATTCAGGTGCTTGTCCTAGTACACTGCTAGAACTAGATCGGCAGCATAACTATGAGCATAAACCGAACTCATAAATATTAACAAGAAGTTCGTCAATGACCAAAAGCCACAACAAAGACTAATGCATATCTTCTTGGGGCGTCCTCTGGCAAGTTTTACCGTAATCTTGATAAATTAAAAATTATCAAAGGGTCCTGCAATATCCAGTTAAATGTCCACAAAAAATCGCTCTTTTACATAGATCTTTCAATATTAGTTATACGAGTTCGTGTAAGGATGTTGCGGAATGATAACTAAATATAGATCCCGAATAAACCTATTTAACAATCATTTCTTAAAATTTAAGAAAGGTTGATTACAGACAAATAGGGCAAAACGATTTGGGATCGGTGTTGTTCAAAAAGCTTTTGAATAAAAATTACTTTACTTCTGCTCCAAGATTGCGGAACAATCTGGAACATGCCTGGAATAGATGCAATAAATTTTCCTTAAGAATATCCATACTGTAAATAAGCATGATATATACTATAGGGACCGGCAGATTTGAAAGGTTCAAAATAGAACAAACTCTAACGTTGCACCAGAAATGTCGGTTTCGGTGATAATACAACACGGAAAATTGTTAGTAACCGGAAGGTAATTCAATTCTACAGGTATTATTCTTACGCTGCATCTTGTTAAGTCTGACTACAGCAGGTAAGCTATTATTTTCTCATAAATGATTAACCAGACGGCTCTCTGTGATGTTCTTTAAAACACTTTTTGACCAGCTAGTAAGCTATCCCAATCAGCTTAAAGATTGGATCTCTGTCCTTATTCTTAAGCCTCTTGGTAGTTTTTCTTCACTGTTTTAGAAAAGGACATGAAAATGGTTTCTTTCGAGTTTTTTTGGTTACTGATAAGTGGACAAGAAATCTCAAACGCAGTAGTAATTGTTTCCGATAGTGTAGAAGCCTGCATCTCTTCAATGAGAGAGGAATCAAATTCTTGTAAATAATTCTGACAATGAAGGTGTTGAGTATATAGTTGAACTATAAGAAAAGATTTTAAAAGAGATTTACGAACTTTAAGGTCGGGTTGGAAACAAAAAAGTCGTCAAATCAATGGATCACAAACTAATGGCGATTAGGTTTTCGTTTATGTCGGACGATTTTCCATCGATTAAAACTAACATGTATTCACTAAAATCACACTAGATTCCTCCGGAGGACCAGAGATCTTAGTGTGCATTAATAGTGGTTTAGGAGGGCCACCAACTGAGGGCTTCCGGCTGACAACTACTTCAGAGATCGCCTACTTTGATAATCTCATCGGCTAGCCAATTTGTAGGTTGCGTCATTGGCGCATTTACATGTAAAGACGTCACCTAGATAGATATGAGGCCAACATCTGCGCCACAAATCTATTTTATTTTGCCATCTCAAGTTTGCGGCAAGCCACGAGTTCGAAAATAGTTTTTTATTTTTAAAATTTTTTAAAAAAATTGTTAGATCAAAACAATAAATTATGTCATCGACTTCGTCCTCAGCCGAATAAGTCCAGAACAAGCCCAGTGTATTGTTTTTTTAATCATTTTATGATATATTTTCATAACTCTATGACTATATATTACGTCTTATACAGGTTGAGTTTTTCAAAAAAAAATGCTAGATTGGAGAAAATTACTTCTAAAGAAATTTACTAAGGTGCAAGGGAGGCATCTAGTGGTGACCTTGAAAAGTTTTTTTATCAAGTGTTACATTGTCGTCAGTAAAAGAAATACGCCTTGACGACGTGAGGATGGATTTAAGATAACCTAGAGAAAAGAGATACTTTGTAGTGTTTCCGTAAAATGTGACTATAAGTGTGGCAACTGACAATGATAGGTGTTTGGTATCATAAAAGCAGTACAGCTCGTTCAGAGAAATTTAGTTTTTCTGTACGAAGAGATAGTGTTTGGAAATCGTATAACAATAACGAGGTATATATTGAATGTATATTTTGATATGAACAGAGACATACGGACGTATTCCAACAAAATGCTTAGTATTGGGAAATCAGTTTGGAACATGATGGAAATAAATCTATACCAAGGTCAATTTAAGCTTAACGTTCATGATCCATTCACAAATTTTTGTGCGACATAAATGTATATATTTACTAAAAGCTCAATCATATTAATTAGAATACATTTGTTCAACTTACCAAAATTCGATTCGTCAATCCTTATTTTACTACATTCGTTTGGTCGTTCGATTACCGCATTGCCATTCAATTCGACATATGCTCGCCTAATTGGTTTTTCAATTAAATTAACCTCCTGCGAACCCTTTTGCGTATCTTTGGCCAATGTCGATTTACTATTTATAATCACATTGTCCATATCATCTTGTGTGATACGCTCTAGCTTATCTTCAATTATATTTTTATCTAAGTTATTTTGATTATTTTTTCTACGCTTAAATATATGGTATAGTAAACCAATAATTAATACTAATAATATACTAGCGGATACTAAACATATGATTACTAATAAATTGATCGATTGAAATCCTTTGGCATTGCGATCATCATCGAGCGATATGGCTAGTAAAATATCGGCCTGATCTTTACCGCCACGATTTTTAGCAATACACGTGTATGTTCCCTTATCAGACGATTTGACACCGATTATTGTTAATTCCGATGTTACCGTTTCCATTGTGTTGCGCGTAACTTTTTCGACTAATTTTTTAACGTGATAGCGACGCTCATAATCGTTTATGATTTGTTTATTGTAGTACCATGTAACGTCGGGCGTTGGCGAACCTTTGATTCGACACGTCAGCGTTACATTTTCGGTGTACGCATCGAGTAGAGCACCGGCGAGCGGTATTAATATTTTTGGTTTGCATGCAAAATAATCGGTTGGTATTTCCGACCATAGTTTACCGCGCAAACTAGGCGGTTCGTGGCAATCCGTTGGCGGTGTATATAAATTTTTTTCTATTGTAAAATCACGAAATGCTTTTAAATCGCACGTACAATTCCATGGATTTTCCGCCAACGAGAGGCTCGTCAATTTTTCCAAATTGTGAAATGATTCGCGGCGCAATGTTCGCAAATTATTGGAATCTAAATATATTTGTGATAATACAGGAACATTGACAAATGCATTTAAACTAATTTTGTGTAAGCGATTTTCTTTTAATTCCAATTTATGTAAAAAATCTAAATTTTCAAATAAACGATCATCTAATCTCTCTAATTGATTGTTATTTAAAATCACAGTTCTTAATTTTATCAATCCATAGAATACACCTGGATGGATATATTTCATTAAATTATACGATAAATCGATTTCGATTAAAATTTTCAAATTTTTTAATGCATCCCTATTGATTTCGCGAAGCGAACAATTTCTTAAAAATAATTTATGCAAATTTTGTAGATTTGCATTGGCGAATTCTTGTTTTCGAATCTCCGTAAACGTATTAAACGACAAATCAACCACTTGCAATTCGGTACTAAGGCCAAGTGGCACACGATTTATTGATATATTTTTACAGTCGCCAAATTTTTTGCCCGAACTCCATTTACATTTACATTTGCCACACTCTTGCAGCCAATCCGATTCAGCTGTTATATTTATCGTTATAAATAGTATGGTACAAAATATACGCGATAATATTTGGATTATGTGATGTGCCATTATTAGTTGAATGCGATTCGTTCGGTGATGTCATTCGATAAAATTTTTTAAAGCCAAATATTTAAGTATTGATTATTTGTAGATGGCCATTCGATTCTGAAACGAGAAGAGAAAAATATAAATTATTTTATTAAACACGATTAAAACCATTACATTATATATAATGCCAAACCAATCTGGCGAGTGGCAAGCATAATGTGAAACTAGTAACCTACAACAGTTTTTTTTCTCGTGCATATACTACAATTATCACAATTCAATGAACTGAAAAATCAATAATAAAGAGGTTTACATTAAGAGGTTTCATTTTGATATTTACAAAAAACGAGTATGCCATTAACATTACTAAAGATTGTTGCCCTAATGCCGACTGGGCTTTGTGGATATATGTCTTCGATAACTTCACGAATTTCATCTTTGAGGTCTTGAATCAAGAATGGAGCATTAGGATAAACCTTATCTTTCACGTGGCTCCAAAGCAAAGGTGTAAAATCGAAAGATCTCGGTGGCAAATTGTGATCACCTCTTGGAGAAATAATACGGTCAGGAACCGGTTCTTGCAAAATTGCGATTGTTTCGTTGCTTTTTTCGCCAACTTAGTGAAAATAACCGTCGTCTACATCAATATCTTCCAATTTCCGCCATTAAAATTCAGTAGTCATATCTCGATATCGCAATCCATTCACCAAGCCTCATTTTCGAAAAATTAAGGTTCCGGCCCAAAAACAGCATCAAAAAGTGACACGTTGAAGATGGTAAGGTTTTTCTATACGATTTTACCAACTTAGAAATGAAAAATTTCATTTCTGTTTTCACTAAGCAGTACTCAGTTCATTAACGCATAAACTATAGTTATCTCAATGCACCAAAGATGGCGCGCATAAACTCTACAAATTTGTTTCACGCGAAAATAATGATTCGAACCATTTTTTCACGTTAAATTCAGGAGTCGAAAGGAATCGACCAACTTGGGTTTTCTTCAACACTACGGGCTACATCAGCAATATTCTAAATTTTTCTTGAGCATGGCATAATTTTTACTTGTACAATGTCAAAAGATGACATCTACCTAAATGCAGCTTTAAACCATCTTACACGCAGCTAACATCTCATACGGAGAAATACAATATTTATGTCGGCTCTGCTTTGGGGAATTCTGACCATCGCCTTATTACAGCGGATTTTTCAACGTAGTGGACTTGTCAAGAGAGGGTTCAACCAAAACGGCGATTGTGGCACTTTAAAAATGCTGATTGGTCAGGAATGAACAAATTCTTTCAAGAGTTTGAATGGCGTCCTTGCTTTGCCTTCGGTAATATTGACAGGAATCAACAGTTCACAGGAATGGAACAGTTTATTCCTTCCAGTTTCTCTAAGCCAAAAAAAGTTTAGCAATCCTTAGCACAATCACGACTGCAGGACAGCAACCGTCCTTAAAGAAGCCTGTCACCACAAATATCTAAAAAACCCGTCAGCCGAACATCTATTCGAATTCAAGGTGGCTAGAAAACAAGCAACACGAACGATCTATACCGCCTCTCAAAGATGGAGACAGTATTTTTTCCACTGCCCATGAAAAGGCTAATCTCTTCACTCGAAAATTTGCTGCTAACTCCAACTTAGCTCATTCTAGATTCCGGCCTAGAGTTGTCGCCAAAGTTCTTGCAAACATTAACCCCAACCAGTCAGACGGTCCGGATGGTATTCCCCCAATTGTACTCAAATATTGTTGTAAATCCTTGTCAAAGCCACTTTCATGTTTGTTCCACCGATCTATGTCTTCTGGCATTTTCCTTCCATTTGGAAAATTTCTAACGTACATCTCGTGCCGAAAAAGGGCAGCAAGTCGGACTCTTCGAACTATCGTCCAATCGCTACTGTCTCGGTGCTTCCCAAAGTACTTGAGACGATAATCAATTTTCAACTGATGAATTATTTGGAAGATCACCACCTAATTTCAGATCGTTAGTATCGTTTTCGCCGAGGACGCTCAGCCGGAGACTTAATTAACGTTATCACTGAAAAATGGAACAGGTGTATCCATCAATCTGGTGAATCACAAGACATTCCACTTGATGTTTATTTAATCGCGTGTGGCACAAAGGTTTACTGTGCAAACTGAAAGCAGTTGGCCTTCACGGTTCTTTAATTCTATGAGTTGAGAATTTTCTTTTCTGTCGTAAAATCCAAGTGGTGGTGGATGGCACGACTTCCATTCCACATTCTTTTAACGCTGGTGTACCTCAAGGATCCGTTCTTACTCCAACTCTTTTTCTAATTTTCATCGATGATCTTCTATCATCAACGCTCAATCCAATATAATCTTATACAGATGACAGCTCACTCTCCTCATACTGCTTACCTTCATGAAGAAGAAGGTAAGCAGTATGAGGAGAGATAAGCGTGATCTCATTACAATTCTGGAATGGGGTGAAGCCAACAGGGTTGAATTCAATCCCAACAAATTTCAATCCTGCGTTTTCTCTGGCCGAAATGATGGTTATATCTGACTCATTTTCGATTCTCGGCTTGATTTTAATAAAGAAAATGTCCTGGAATGAACAAACAAACAAAGCAGCAATTAGTGCAGCACATCTGGCTGCACTCGATCAAGTTCAAGGCCGAGCATCTAGAATGATCGCGGATGCAAATGTATCTTCTAATCTCGATTCTCTTTTCCTCAGGCGGAATGTGGGAGCTTTATGTGTGTTATACAAATACTTTCATGGTTGTTGATCATCGGAACTTTACGAACTTATGCCTGGTTTATCAAAACCCTGGTGAAATTAAATTCGCCAGGACCAATAGGTTCCAGAACTCGTTTTTTGTTCGGAGTGCGTGAATATGGAATGAGCTGAATTGTGGAGCGTTTCCCTTGGCGTATAAGAGATTTAAACTTAATATCAAAAGTATGAAACTTGAAGACTGAAACGCTTATTCCTTGAGTCCTTTTAAACCTCTATCCTTCCTAATTCCTTCCCATCCTTATTATTAGAAGTGCTGAGTGTTTGTTGTGAAAGAACAATCATATTAAGGATAAATATACTATCCTAAGTGCTACAGAATCATTAGAAAAAAAATCTACCCAAATAGCTGGCTATTCAAAATGAAATCTCTTATTGGCAACCCCTTTATTATACTATAACAAATATCCGATTATATAGTTAGCGTATATAGGTATTAAAAGTCACAAGCAACACATAACTATTATTTTATGTCATATATATGGTTTTTATGTAATTTTATTCGGTACATAATGTAATCAGCAATAGTGAATTGTATATCGACTAAAGCTTTATGTGAAATATTCATTTGAATCACAACAAGTAGCTATTGTACATACATACATACATGTGTATGTTATGAGCTCATAAGTGAAGATGGTGAAGTAACACACAGTATTATTTATACATATAGCTTTTGAATCTTATATGAGCATACAAGAACATTAATAATATACGTGATGGGGTTACATTTTGATTGGTTATAAATAAAATGCCAAAATAAGAGTTTATATGAACATACACTTTCATAACTATTTATTATATAGGGTCAAGGAAATGTGTTTTTATGTACGAGTATGTACACCACATATTCCAGTATGACATAGAAAATATTGTGAAAATATTTATGATAAACATGTTTATGTATAATAAAGATAGCAGCATATAATTTAAGTACAAAACCCATAAATGGAGATTTTTCGTATGGATTAAGTTTCAGTACTCTATAAGATAAGCAGATATAAGTATATAAACGCTGATCACAACCAACAAAATCAAAATATCTATTAACTTTGAGTTATTTGGAATATATCATAAAAGGCTCAGTATAATGGCAACTCGAAGCATGTTAACACATTCCTGGAATCATGCGGGCCTATTCCGTCAACATTATGGAGTATAATTACCCGTTAACCATTATAATAGACCACTATAGCCTAAAATAGTGTTTGAATCAGCAGTTTATCTGGCAGACTAGTCACATGGGCATTGAAGCTCCAACCACACCAATCTACTAAGGAGTACAGGAAAGCTATCCTTAATGTCGTTTCTGATAGCTTATCGCGTATCACCGTAAAATAGTGTGGAATTGCGGCAGATACCGCCTTACATATAACATTGGACACTTCAGGTTTCTTTGAACCAGATCACCTGGAGAAGGTTAAATCTATAGCAAAATAACTCATAGGGACAACTTATTTCACGTGTTACGAATCAAAATTGTATTTCAAACCTATGGCAACACAAAGGAGCTCAAGGAGGATATGCCCCTGTGGCAGCTCGGAGTACGTAATTGTCTCACTGAAGTTCTTAACCATGAAGCTCACAACCTCCTCTTGCAGCACACCAGGGGATTGCTGAAACCATGATATATTACGACGGCAATTGTCCAGACATGGGCAAACCGATCGAAGTAGTGTGGCCGTTTCAAAAACTGTATATTGAATTTCTTGGTCCATACCCTCGGACTCATTGCGCTTTCAAATGTATATTATAATAAATAATATTGGACCACTACACACGATTCCTAATCTTAGAACCATTGCACTCAGTTTCTGCTGCGATAGCATGTCAACATATAGAGCAAACAGTTTTTTAATTGTATGTTGTAGCCGAAGTGACTTACCTCAATCAAGTTAAATTATTCGAACGAGTAAATCGATCCGGTCTTACATCAAAGATGACCATAAAACCTGGGATCGTCACTTACAAGAAATATCCGTAGTTTTGAGAAACGCTATTAACTTGCCATATTTTCTAGTTTTGAGCACCATAAAATTACCCATGAATGGTGTACCAATTGCTAAGAGAAATAAATATTTATGGGATATCACGATTGAAGCTGGTAGAGAATATCAAACAAGATGACCTCTGATTAAATCAATTACAACATAGAAGAAAATGGTTACATGAACAGCCAAATATGAAAATAGGTTATAAAACTTCCGCGCCTTTAAAATAACTGACTGTATTTGGAATGGAAGTACATCCGGGCTTAGAGCAAAAGATTCGAACACTCTCTCTTCGAAGCTCGTTTTGGGGTTTGCATAAAAAGGCCGATCCATATTGCGAAATAACATGCACCACCTACATGAACAGCTGCACGCAATAATATCACAAAACACACTACTTATGTCAACCAATAAAGAGCACGTATTCCGAAAACGTGACAATGGGGATTCTATAGGATACATTTTTGGTGATGCCTTTGAACTTATATAATGGAAGAAGAAAATTAATATGCCGATAATGCACTAGTTAAAGCTCAATAACTACAGTTTAAAGTTTGAATTTTGTGGTTGATCCTGTTTGTGTCAGTTTAAGATTTCACCGCTCAAATTGTGAGTAGTAAGCAGTAAGCACTGGAATTAGCATTGATTCTTCGACTCGCATTCAACAACAATCGTTTATCAGCCAAAGGTTTACTTTACTGTTAACCCAAACGCGAGATCCTTATACTCTACAAAAGTTCCTTGAGTTTCTTAATAACCACTGTGATATATTAAAGGGTTGCGAGGTGAATTTAAAGGTCCAAACTTTAAGTGGTCAAATGATACATTGTCAAGTACTACTAGATTCTGGAACACGTCACAGGTATCTCTCATTTAAAAGAAATGTAATTTCAAACATCGTGTCAAGAAGCACATGTGCCATAAATGTGTGGTCGATTTATAACGAGATGGTAAAGTTAACCGTGTTAATTTTGGATAATTTATTTTTAAAATAATTATTTTTAAAATATAATTTATTTTTAAAATTATCATCACATTGTATTGATATCACTGGTTAGTCAAGCACTGCAGTTTGTGGAGCCTACATTTATCGACCGGGAAAAATCTATATTAAACTGGGGATAGATTGCTTCTGTGAAGTTATAGGGCATGAATATATATGAGGTTACTTGCAGAAGTCACAGTTGAGCATCAGCTTCAATCTGATCATCGATGCAACCTTATAGAAATTCGGGGGAACCAAAGAACTACCACAAAAATAAATCAGAAATTAGATATATTGTGAAACTTCCATTTGAAGAAAACAAAAAGGATCTGGATTAATCTTGCCAAAAATCCTAAATTAAAGTTTGCAAAAAATCCTAAATAAAAAAGGTCGTATTCATAAACAAGTACTTATAATTAGGTGACATGCAAGAAAAATCTTTGACAGGACAAAGTGCGATCGAAAATATATTTCAATCTGACTATGCGATGTTTAAACAGGATAGTACA
Organism: Tipula lateralis; assembly: GCA_963932295.1. Lineage (NCBI taxonomy): Eukaryota > Metazoa > Arthropoda > Insecta > Diptera > Tipulidae > Tipula > Tipula lateralis. The sequence continues at coordinate 145,996,174 of OZ010738.1, forward strand.
GTGACAAAATTGCGTATCAAATGAAACCTTTTTAAACGATATCCTATTAACAGACCCTATTATAAGGTTTCGAACATATCTTACTGCACTTGCACTAAAAAACGAAAAGATGTACCGCCCGATACTCATAGCTCTAGTAGATAGGAATCAACATTAAGCACTGTGAGAACCAGAGATAGATTAGACCTAGTTGCGACTGTAGCTAGATCAGATTATCTAGACATTGCGAATATTAATCACCCAAAATTAACAAATTACCAAAAATAAAGTTATCAACTGTTCTCAGATGCCCTTAAGTTGCAGGAGCACAAACGGCTGATCGTACGTAAACGGTAAATAATTATACATTCAAAATATCAGATATAATTTTTTTTTTTAAATTAAGCTTTAATTAATTTAAAAAAAGGCGGACTTTTAGATTGTCCTAGCTCCTTGTGACTGTAAGATTTCCTGCACCTAATTCGCAGTCCTTCAAGTAAAGGTTGATAGCTGCCTTAAACTTGTGCATTTTATACACAAACGGAAACTGAAAACCGGATAACGAATTCCACTTCCGGGATGTTCGATAAATAAATCGCGCTTTTCACCGTCAGTTCGAGCTTTTGGCAAATCACCGTGTATACCTATGTGCATTGACCGTTCCCCGTGTTACCCGTCCTGAAGTAACAAACGGTGGTATTTTCTCCTTTAATTCTGCAGAACATTTACCATTAATTAATCTATAGAACACGCAGAGTTCCCAAAACCTGACGGCAATATTCTCTACAAGGTTTAATAATGGTTTTATATATCTGGAGAACCTGATGCGATTTAAAAAACCGACTGCATCTATTGAGGAACCCGAGTTTACGTGAAGCTCATTTGGCTAATGCGATTATGTGTTCATTCCATTTTAAATTGTTGCTAAACTGAGACTAAACAGACGAATTGAGTCACAACCCACGAGAACGTGGCATGTTACCACAAAAGGGTATTCGTTGCGGCTTTACGCGAGAACGTGCATATTTGTGTTTTTTTCGTTAAATTTGACCTGATTTTTACTCCCCACTCAAATATTGTACTCAAATCGGAACTAAGCGAAGTGACAAGTTTCAGCTGTTTACCGTTTAACTCTGAAGGTCTAGGCTCGACCTCGAATGAAATAGAAGAGTGCTATGTCGCATCATCGGCAAAACTGTGGATAGGGTTCACAGCGCCATCCAACCAGTCATGGATATACTATAAAAACAAAGTTGGTGACAAAACTGATCCCTGAGGCATTTGGGGAGTGTGTTGTTGATGATCTTCCATTTAGCACAACGTTGATCAACGTTGAAGGAAGAGATTCCATTTTTTTTACAATAAACGTCAAGAGATCGGTTGTTGAGAGATAATTCACCTGTTGTTGGTTAATGCACTTTTCAGAAACTTTAGCCACGGCTGACACAATTGATATTGGCCGATATAGTTTGAAGGGATAGTTTTATTACAACCACGTTTAAGGACCGGTTGCACCATCTCACTCTTCATGGCGTTCGGGTTTTTACCTTGCTTATAAGAAAGGAGAAAATTTTTAGTTAATATTGGGCCAAGTCACTGGTAAACTCTTTGAATATTCGAACAGGAATTCCATCAGGTCCGGTGGCCTTATTTATGTCCATTGCCTTCAGGTTCCTGAAGACAATTTCCTCCGAGATGTTGACAGGATCCATTTTTGAACCACAGTATGGAATTTACGGAGGCTTAACTCAATCGGGGACAACTAAGGTCGAGTTCAAAGTGAAGACGTTTGCCAGTAAGTCGGCCTGCAACTATGGATCCACCACCAAAGCACCGTTTGCACATTTCAATGCTGAAATAGATGTTTTAGAAATATTGGCAACCGATGCGAACATCTGGTAAAAGTTGCGATCGGAGATTTTCAACTTGGAAGCCTTAGCAGCTTTCTTGTTTTCAGCTCTTTTCGCTTCCTTAGCACAGATTTTTTTACAGATGTTACGTATGGCCTTATATTCTTCAAACGAAATTTCATTGCGCTTATATTTCTTGTGAGCAGATTTATTTTGTCTGGCTGGTTTTGCGACTTCTTTTTTTTAAAAGATTTTAAAATTAGGATTGGGATTGGAAAAGGATGATGGGATATATTTATTCATTCCATCTAGAACGGTTTTGGTAAAATTGGAAACGGCGTCGTCTATTTGATTGTTATAAAAGCAATGGCTCTCCCATTGTCAGCCTCGTTAAAATGCCATAGACGCCTTGGCTGCTGTGTAAATTCTGGTGGTGTTACGACAGATATTTTTACTGTTATCAGGTTGTGGTCAGAATTTCCAATTCCAACTTCGACACGTGCATCCATGGAATGCGGAATTGTTGTAAGGTCAAGATCCAGAATATGAATGCTTCTAGAATTTTGACATTCAAAAGTGGAATCACTCCCAGCACAATTCGTATTTTGGTGATTCAACCATTCTTTATGGTGAGCATTAAAGTCACCAACCATAATTAATTCGCAGTAGGGATGTTGATTGCAAATGTCATCCCATTTTTCTGACAAAACCTCATTCATAGTTTCTGAATCCGTTTGATTGGGGGATCTATATTAACTAATTATAATAAATTATAACTTATTTGATTTTAACTAATCAAAATTAACATATTAACATCTCAGATTTCTTAATCCTGGTCCAATACTTTAATCCCCGCTTTTTTGAAAAAACACTATTTGATCATTAATTATTGACATCGCGGCAGCTCAAAAACGCAACGAAATGGAACAAAATGTTCTAATTTCATAAGAGTATAATAAAGATTATCACAAATGAAGGTTGGTTGGGTGCAGTATTTCAAAATGCAATCATAAAGATTTTAGAAAATGAAACAATTTCACTGTGATGGAGGGTCGAGATGAAAATCACTGTCGTTCTATTACAGCTTTAACAGAACAAGGTCTGATCTTATAGGTTTAAAAACCACTCCTTATCAGCAAAGTAGATAGGTGCTAGGATATATGATTAAAATCCAGTAGTTAAGTTACTTTTGATTAGACTAGGCATCCAAAAATGTGGAAAAGGTTCGGCAGGTATAGTCTCTAGTGTAACAGTATGGCAGGTATACCGTATAGTCTCTCCTATCGAGGGTCGAAATGAAAATCACTGTCGTTCAATTACAGTCACACAAGGTTTTTCTATAATAAACAAGTCATTAGTCCTATGTTTCATATGCATGAGTCAATACCGAGCAACTATACTTATGATCATTTTAAACTGCAATCTGTACCAAGCCTAATACTCGTACATACCATCAAAGGAAATATTAACATTTAATATCGGGTAATATACCCATATGGAGTTCATCTCCTATAATGGAGCATAAAACCATAAATGAGTTTTTTTAAATTGAATTTTTTAATATTTTATTGAAATGAATTTTCAAACACATATATAGCTTAAAAAACCGATTCGACTGACAAAAAAAGAAGAAAATTCTTAATAATCAAAACTATATACATATATGGATGATCAAAAATGAAAATATTAATAAAATTACAGAAAAACCCCATATGTGTGTTTTTGTGGTTTTTTATAACAAAAAGTTTGGTTTTACATCTTCCTATATACATCTTTCGAGTCGTATCTTGGGAAATGCCATAACGACATTGTTGTTGTATCTTTACTACCCTATATACATATACTCTTTATAACACATATATTTATTATTTGAATATTTTTTTTTATCATCATTTCCTTTTTTGTGTGTGCTTTCTGTAGTAAAAAAAAGCAGCAAGGATAATCGAGAAAAACCATTTGGATATGCCTTTTTTATAAATCCATTCAAATTGAGCGAAAATCGATATACGATTTTTATTTTTTTTATGAACGGATACATGTTTCATGCAAATTAGATAGCAACAACCCAGCATCCAATCTTATTTCTTAATCGACCTAATTATTTTCGTATTAATATATTGAACTCGTTTTTGGTGCTTAAACGTTTAAATTTAACTGACGAATATTGCAGCTTTACTGTAGCGGTATGCATATTTATGATGTAGGGAATTCCAAAGTTGAGACTTTACAATCAGTGTAATTTACATGTAAACAACAGTCGTGTTCCAATAACATGAGTTAACTACTTATACAAGCACTTGAATCTACTGATATCTAAATGGTGGTGTAGATGACAAAAGCAGTTACGCATAAAATTAACGCTATAGTATTTAGTTTGAAAATAATCCAATAGATGGATTTTTGAATCACTAGGTTATGTTGAGCTGTCATGTAATGTTTATATTTGTTTTTGTCAGGAGTAGAAATTTTAGTTTAAATTTAAGTCTAATTTTAATACAGAGTAAATAAATTATTTAAAGGTTTTTTTTCTTTAGGTTATTTTTCAACTTATTGATGATAGTAGCCACAGCAAAGTTATGGGTATTTAACCTTGTGTCTTATATCAATTTCCTGTGTTATACTCATGATTATTTTAGAGCAATACAGAACAAAATTTTTTCTGGTTTCTTGCCAACACTGAAACCTATATCGACAACTTTTGGATAGGTTCAATGTAACCCGAAGCTCTGTACATCACATTCTCTATCGATACATAAAGTGGCCAACATCATTAGAAATGGAAACAAACCAAATTAACTTCGCAAAAATGAATGACTTAACTAGGAGTAATTTGAGCAATAGATGGCAGCCATATAAGAATAAATCCTCCCAGAAACAACAAAGAGGTATATATTATAATCGCAAGAAGTATTATAATATACTATTACCCGGTAAAGAGAATTTTAACAACAAAAAATTATCGATATTCTTTATGGTGAACCGGGGTCAATACACGATGTGCGATTGTTACAAAAATCTACGTTTTATCACCGTATTAATGAGGATCCATCATTAATTCTTCCGAAAATTAATTTGCTTGAAGACTGGGCGTACGAAGAATGCAGTTACGTAGTGCCACTCTTTAAAGATTTTAGGAATTTCACTGCAAAACAATTAAAGTTCAATTACCTTTATTTAGCAACTGTAATTGTTGAAAATGGTTTTGGAGGGTCGGTTTCGTATAGATTAACATTTATTAAATTAATATTTCATCACAAAATTTAAATACACAGCCTCGTTGCAGATAAATAAAATAAAACTATTTAATAGACCTTAAATTAGGGCCTGGGGGTTTTGTTCTTTTTTTCTAGATATTTTGCGAGCAATGCAGTCTTCTTTTTCTTCTCAGTAATTTCATCCTCATAATATTTTCTTGTTAGTGCAATAAAAATTTCTTTGCTGGAAACCTCCTGCTACATCTTCTTTTAAGCCTTGAAGAATGTGGTTCGGCTATATCCACATCACTATTTACTGTAGGTATCATTCCATGCCAACAGAAACTAAATGGATTGTTATGAAATAAACTTCCATATATAAAAATTTAGTAGCCATGGTGCCTGTTCTTCTGTCTATATACATAGTTTTATAGGTTCACTGAAGGTTACGCCATTTTTTTGTTTCTTATAAATGTTGCTGAAACATGTAACAAATAACATACATAAATTGATGCGGCGATTAGATTTTTACTAACTGGAAATTATTTACCAAAACATGTAGTGTCTCAAAATCTGTTAAAACATTTTCGCAGAAATGCTTTTCATTTTTAAATACTTCTCCTTCCTACTGCCATGCACAGTAATAAATGCTTTCTCTTCGTTATTAGCCGAGTTTTTAGTAATATTTTTTGTTAGATTATTGAATTTAATTCTAATTTGATTTTTTTAAAAATTGACAGTTCACACTATGACACGATATGACCTTCCTTGTGGGCATTAAATTATGTAATTATTCCATATCGATATCGAGTACCACATCTCCTGGACTTCACAAACTAACTTTGTTATTACATCTTGTAATTTACACGCCCAACTATGCATTCGAGAGGGTTTTTTTTAAATACGATCACTGCTGTTATGTATTATTTGGTAAGATTTTTGAATTGCATATTTTGAGGAAATTGCTTGGTATTGGTCTTGATTTGGTCAAATGAATGCACTTTGTACTCTTGCACAACTCTTGTCTTTTTAAGTGACTTTCATTGTTAGAAATTAAATATGATATCAGTTAATTGTAATGGTTAAGTGTGAAAATTGACGTTTAAAATTGGTTTTGCTACTAATAAGTTAGGATGGCCATATCTGGAATATATAAATCTCTGATTAGTGTCTATCGCCATATGCAGCTTAGATTAAATGGGCTTAATGTGGTAGAGAGCCTACTGGTCTATTGTAAACTGCCTTCCTAAGTTTCCATTAAAAACTAATGACATGTTATTGCTGATAGACAGACGATATAAGAGTGGAATTAAATCAAGATTGTGGTTTAGTAGATGACATACATGTGATTGCCTAGCAATTAAATAAATTGACATACTAAATTTTTTATTTAAAATTAGATTCCTAGGAATTTATCTCCTTTTTAGGAGAAACCAATTGGTTGGAATACCATATGCGTTTTATAGTAAGATGAATCTTGTACGAAAACTGTTACGTTCGTCTAGTAAAAGAAATATCTAAGTGGTGGAGGACAAAACAAATTTTACTTTTAAAGTTAGAAAATAACCAAAATTCGTCTACACTATCCAAAATCACTGATATTTTCATCAGCAATTTTATGTTTGTATATTTTTGTTTTCTGTTGTGTTAACAAATTTGTGTACAAAAAAAATATCATAGCTATGAATTTCAATATCGTAATTATATTTTTAAATTTCAAATATAATTCTTTCTATTCTATAAAAAAAATTAGTTGTTTTTAACACTTTCCACGGTGACTTAGTTAAATAAAAATAATGTTATATACTCGTAGTATTTTGTGTTATAAAAAAATTATTTAGAAAACTATACGATATGGGGAGGCTTCTTCAAGTAGTTAAAAACTTAAAATGGTATAAAAGCTTGAAAAACTTTAAAAGAAAGAGAAATTAGAAAAGAAACGGAAATATTGGGTTAATCCGTTCTAGCAGAGCGAACCTCCAATTTTTTGAAAGGTAAATTATTGGGCAACTTATTGTGGGATCAAAACAGTTCCTTTAAAAATGTCACCCGGTTTAGTTTTAAACAATATAATAAACTATTGCTATTTTTAAGAAGAACTTTTAGACGGTTCTGATTACTTTCCACAACATTATTTTTTGCGGTACAAGTTGATCTTCCCTATCACACTTTGGGTACACATTTTTTCATTAGACTTAAAGGGTGTTTTCCAATCACCGACTTACTTGCTTATACCGACTTATTCAAATAAGTCTGCTATCGAGGTGACTTATTTTCTATCTCTTTCTTTCAGTAGAATACTTGTTTGATGATGTAAATTTCTTTGATCTAGTAAACACGATTGTCAACTCGCATTAATAATAAATGTCAAACAGACAAACAACCGAATTAAATTTATTTATGAATTTGTATTATAGTTACTATATAGATAAAAATTTACAATACTTATATTCAAATATTTGTTCTGGAGATGAAGAGGAAACAGTACAACAGTCGTTGTTAGTATATTTTGATAATTATTAATTATAAAATTAATTTCAGAAATAACGTCAATTTAAAATTTTATTTATATTTACAATGATTTTAACTTAATATGTAAAGGATATTATGGATATTTATTTTTATAACGTCATTAATTATATTATTACAGGGACTGAAGAGGAAACCTTTAGTCTAATTGCAGCTAGAGGCGCCAAAGACGAGGAATTAAAAAAAAAATTGTATATATCCCGTAATATGGTCGTAAGTTCTGTACCTATTACTTTCAATTTATTTATTGAAAATTAAATATTTGGTTTATTTTTAGATCAATACAAGCTTCATCGCCAGAACTCAGCCATCGTACATCAGGTGAATGTATCAAAAAGTGGAAGAATTTAGTCGATTCGTACAAAAAATTGAAGGATCCAAAAACAGGGACATCATTAACATCAACAAATTCTTCCAACTGGCCATATTTTGATAAAATAAATGACATAATGGGCAGAAAACACACCATTCGACCCGAAAATGTTTTAGAGAGCACGACTTTTGAGTCGTCAGCAGATTGTAGTGACCTTTTCGACAGCTTAATAGAGTTCAATCCGGTGGGTAGTGTCGAGCAGGAAGTTTCGCCATCATTTGTAGAATTGAGCTCCGGGTCAATGCAAAGTACCAGCCAAAGCTCAATAGGCACAGCACCAATTTCTAAACCTACGAGTAGCAAAAATATAAAAGTGCAACTTTTTGAACACATTAAAGAACGCGACAAAAAAATGTTAAAATCGATAGAAAAGAACAATAAGATGATGCCGGCAGTATGCCAGAAATATTTTTCTGATGTACAGCTATCTTCGGAGAGCGACTAATTAGTATCTTTTGCCAAAATTAATTTACATTGTGATAAAAAATAAAGACTGAATTATTTAAATTTTATTTTATTTATTGAAATAAACTCGTATACATAAAATTAAATATTTGTTTCTTATATTTGTGAACATAAATTTTTTCGTAATTCTACGGCACTAGATTGTAGGTGGTAATTTTCGTTTGCAGGTGGAACGCTATTTTCTTCCTGAAATTTTGTGTCAATTGCAATTAGATCACCGACATTTAAACAAATATTGTGAAGTATGCAGCAAACAGCGATCACTTTAATTGAATTTTCAATACTAATTTCCAGAGACCGAAGGAAAATACACCTCCATCTAGTCTTCAATAGCCCAAAAGCCTGCTCTATAGCAATTCGAGCTTTACTGTGTAGATAATTAAATCTTGTTTGCAATGGAGTTGCCGAGCGATTTTCAGGAAATGGAGTTATGATTGCAATGGGATCTAGTGTTAATCGGTATCCTGAGTCGCCGAGTAAATAGTAACCTCGTGGTGGATATTTCTTGTTTATATAAATATCACTATTCCTAAGGACTCGTTGATCGTGAACCGAGCCTGGCCAACCAACACAAATGTGAATAAATTTATGCTCAGCATCACAAACAGCTGCAAAATAATTTAATTTATTATTCTTATAAACATATAACGTATATAAAAGCTTACCTTGTAGTTGAATGCTGTAGTCCAACTTCCTGTTTATGTATTCATCATGTCGGTTTATTGGACATTTTATTTTTATGTGCGTCCTGTCAATAGCCCCTACTGCCTTTTCAAATGCACTGGATCCTGCACGATTGACAAATTTTGCACCCTCTCTTGCTAAATGAATTTCATCGGGTAACTTAATAATTTCCTTCATTATATTGAGAATCATGTTTAGTGTTCGCTTGACGATATTAAATACAGTAGTTGTTGGAACATTAAACGCAGCACTAACCACGCGATAACTAGTTCCTGCGGCTAACCAGAATAGCGTAACACCAAGTTCCATTTGTGGATCATATCCATGATGGATAGAGTTCAATTAACTTTTGAAAAGCTTCCAAAGAGATTCGGAGATTATTTTTTATTATTATAGAATCTCGATTCATGATAGCGTCATAAATATGGGTTCTTTTCATGGAATAATACTTTAACCCCTAAAATTTTAATAATTTTGCTTGAACCAAACACGCATCACAATTTTAATATTTTGTACATTTATATTTTTGTTTATTTATCTTAATTCACATTATATGCATACAAACCTTTCGCATTTCACGATTCTCCAAGAAGAACAGTAAATCCTCATCGCCTTTTAAAATGTTTAGGCATAAATTAATATTCTTATTCACCAAATAATTAATTAACACGAATTTTTTCTTTTTATCAGTCATTGTATTGTATTCAATTAAAAAATAATTTGTAAAATTTGTTTTGATTAGTGGTTGTCAAAATAAGTCACCAATTGGAACAGCTTTACTGACTTATTCAAGATGGCGTCAAATAAGTCAATAAGTTTGAAATAAGTCGGTGATTGGAAAACACCCAAAGAAAGTATTTTGATGAATAATAAAAAAAATTTGTAAGTTTATACACGATATTTCTTCTTCAAAGAATAATATCGAATAGCAAAACATAACCTCAAACATTAATTTCTAATGACAATTCATAATAATTTACTAATAAAATTACGTGAAATAGCCTTCCGATAATCTGCTAATAATGTCAAAATGGGTATAATATATACTCACACATGCCTTGAAAAAATTAATATCATGATAGAAAATATCAGTAGATTTGCATAAGACACCGGGTTAGTTGGCCAGAAAAAATATTCATTTTCGTACTTATTCGTAACCTTCGCCTTTTTCATCTTTTTTACATAATCGCAAAATCGCTTCTCAAAAAAGTTTTCAAAATCTTGCATTTTAGATTATCAAGTCCAGCAATTTGTTTTAAATTTTGAAAATAAGCAGAAACTAAAAAGTGTTAGATTCAGTCCGGAGATTATTGTTTGACACGTATTTTTCCGTTGCCAGTGATTTCAATAAAGTTACTCGTTATTTCAAAAAATAGTGTCGCAAATCCTCTTTCTTTCGGGTTTTCATCAAATTTATGATAACTTTTCTGTTGGGCTCCAAACCATGGACTTCTGTTTGGTTTCCGGATCGTACTTATAGAACCAAAATTGGCTTTAGCTACGTAACCAAAGTCAGTAGAATGTCCATTATCGAATTTATTTAGGAAAAATTGACCATAATGCACTTAGCTTTGGGTCTCAAAACGAGATTAGTTTTGGGTCTCATTTAAAATTCATGGAACCCATCAATCAGATTTCACCTTGATGAATAACTTAGAAAACCATACCAGATGGTTATTCAATATTCGGGTTACAGCCATGGCATTCAAGACCAATTCATGAGCATGGAGTTCCATACGCAATTTGGCTTTTGTTGAATATTTGTAGGGGCTTTCGGTTTTGGCGCTGAACTCTTTTCAAGTAAAGGTTGATAGCTGCCTTAAACTTGTGCATTTTATACTTCAACGGAAATCGAAAACCATTCAACGAATTCACTTCTTAGATGTTCGATAAATAAATTCGCGCTTTGCATCTTCAGTTCGAGGTTTCGGCAGCTTCACCGTAAACCTATGCGCATTAACCGTCCATCGTGTTACCCGTCCTGGCGTAACAAATGGTGGTATTTTCTCCTTTAATTCTGCATAACAATTACCATTTATTAATCTATAGAACACGCAGAGTTCTGCAACATCTGTGTGGTGCTCTAGGCTGTCTAGATCTTTCGTAAGTCTAGAGTTTCGTATTATTCGGATGGCACGCCATCAAGTTCCTGAAGACAATTTCCTCCGAGATGTTGACAGGATCCATTTTGGAACCACAATACGGAATTGACGGAGGCGTAACTCCATCTGGGACAACTAAGGTCGAGTTCGAAGTGAAACGATTTGCAACGATTTGTTTTAGTAACAATTTGCCAGGTATCTGTAACTGGATCATTCTTTCCTAACTAACATACCCTCCTACCCTTAACTATATTTTTATATTAACGGCTGTAGGAATCGGTCCGGCGTTATCCGGATACAGTGCATACAGTCCAATCAAACAAATAAACATTTTAATTTAACTGACAGTGTACGAGTAAGTATAACAACTGAGTATACCACATGTGTGTATATTTAATATTTATAATTAAAGTGTCCACCTGTCAGTTAATTAAACACCACATCTACCTGTACAATATGTTCACACAACTTTGTTATCATTTTTATACAGATTAATCGATAAATATTTATTTAAATGTGTCATTTCGAATGGACAAAATCAATAATTTTATTATAGCAACTATAATTCAGATGAGCAAACAAAATAAAAACAAATTTTATTCTGATTAAAATTCAGCCTTTGATCACTTATGTTTATATTATACAATCAAGCTACTCATCTTCAGTTTTCTTCTGCCAACAACATATATATAATACATATAAACTAGATATATTGTCAACAAACTTTTATATCGCATTTTTTTTCTAATAAATTTTTCAAAGACAAAATATTGTGTTTGTGTACCCACAGTGGAAAACAAATAATGTACCTATAAACTAGAACACTTTATGATGACAAAGATATTGTATACCATATATGCACAGTAGCTATACAGTTCAACCTTATCATTTATATTATGTTAAATTCTTGTACATCGTTGTACGCCCTAAAACAGAAGGATGGTTGAGTACCTATATGTTTATGTGTATATGTATATGTATGTATACAACTGTAATAGAAGACGTTGAGAAATTCAAGCCAACGACAACGTTGAGAAAGGAGTAGATGAAATATACTAGTACCAATTTTAAGAAAAAAAAATGTTGTAAAATTGTTTTTGTGTTCTGGGAAATTTTTTTTTTGTAGGAAATTTAATATTTTCATTTAAACTATATAGTTTATTGTTATTAATATTGCTTGTTTTCATTTTAAGAGTAATTTGAAAAATTAAAAAAATAAAATATTAAATTTTTACAATATGATCATTATTATTCATGATTACGGTATAGAAGATTATAGCATAATCATGTAAGTTCATATTCACAAATGTTTTGCAGGATATGAGAAATTGTTTTGGAAAACAATTCTTATTTTAATATATTTAAAAACTTTATTTGTGTTATGTTGGTTTTTATATATTTTGAATTTTTCCAACTATTTCCATACTTTTCGAACTTAGTCTTCTGAACAAGGCAATGTTGATTACTTAACACATAAACTTTCATCATTAAAACTGTATACGTTATTTAAATGAAAGTTAAGCTACTTGATGTCAATTGGATCCGAGGAGGAGGGCGTGCATAATTTTACCCATAGAATTATACCACAGTACATAATCGCTAAGCTATCGTTTCGCATCCGTAAAGTATCGACACATGAAAGTTGTCACTTAAAAACGACTTCTTAGTCATGGGAGGCCTACGATAAAAAAATAATAAAACCTACGAGATCGCACGAATATACAATATGTAGCTTTTGTGAAGGGCTGATAAAGGAAGAAAAGCAATGAAAATATTTAGGCACTTGACGGCAATTGGTTTATGTTATATTTTGGTATGACCCGGTGAGGAGAGTATCCATGATTCGCAAATATGTCGAACAGAAGATGGCTTCCATAGAATACCACCACAGAAACCAGAATTTGTCCTAGAAAGCTACTTAAATTTTTTGAATGTTTGTGCTATCGTTTTGCGTTAACTACCGACCAAATGCCTTAGTAGATAAAGCTGTATCCTTTATAGCGAGAGGTATCGAGTTCGAAACAAAACAAATACAGGATAAATAACGCGAATTGTCATCTTCTGATTGAAACAGAAAACTTAGTCATGAAGAATGAAGACAACTAAGTGGGAATGAAATACAGTAAAAAGAAATTAAATGGGAAATAACATGGCAATGTATCAAAATTGAACCAAGTTTGAGTAATGAGGTCTAAAAAAAGTGTTAAGTATTAGGTTAGGTACCGCCAACATTATACCTAACCCTAAGTACTCGGAGAGGATAACAATTAGAGCTACGATAGTTGTTCATAATAAAAAGAGAGAACTCTTGTTAAGGTCTAATAAAGATAGAAACGCACAGAAAATATCTAGGACAGCAATAACATTATGCGATCTAACACTTTCAGAGGGGTGAAAACTAAGACCAAAAATGTTGGTTTGATAACGACTATCTTCTGGAAGCCGCGAAACGATGAAAGAATATCGCATTGAGGTAGTGAGCCCAATTCCCATCGTTTCGTTATAGAATTTTCCGGAAGGCACCATACCTTTAGATCTTGATGCAAGATTTTTAGACTACCAACTGAACCATCCCTCCATTTATCAAAGAAAAGTTTCTTCCTGGGTGAGGAAAGTTGCGAATCCAGGAGTGTACATGGATGATGCGAAAATTTAAGGGAAGATCGGTTGTGTAATTTTCTGAATAGAACTTAATCAAAGTTTCTCCTCACCCGTTAGCTGTATCGTCTTGCTGCCAAAACTGACAGAAACCATACACTAGATGAAATATTATTTAAGCAATATTAGTATATTTACAGACAGCCAGGTTTCGATTACAGTTATGCAATCTGGTTTAGTCACGTCGAAAGTAGCTCAACAGTATTTTGAAAAATGCAACAGCAAAAACATGTAACCTTAATAAGGTGACAAATTTATAATATCCAATTTTTTCAAAAATTCGTCTAAGCCCATCACTAATTCAATCACCGTCAGTGAGCTTTTTGCAAAATTATAAATTCTCGTACTAGCATTATGCCTAAATGATACTAGCGTTCAAATTTATTGAAAACGTATTGGATTAGGATAGTGTTAGAATGACAGTAAAATAATCTTAGTGAATCTGTTAAGATTTCCAATGTTGTTCCAATTCTTTACGTGATCATCGTTATCTATGCCTTTAAACCACAACAACTAGTGATGATTACCTAACATGGCCAGACATTCCTTTGAGAAAAGGTTGCAATGAAACAGGAGTCAAATGAAACAGGAACAACTAAAAAAAGCAACACAAAATGAAACCAATTCGACAAGCAAAACAGCAAAATTCAGGGTAAGGATCAAAAAGTCAGAAAAGCTAAATAAAGCAAAATCGTCGAGTTAGGGTAATGAAGACCTAAATTAATCGGCTATAAAGTCTTCAAGTACGGTCAAATCGGCTATAAAATACCAAGATGTTAGATGCAATTGAAAATTTAGGCTACAACACCACTGAAGAAAATAAGGATGATGCTGAAGCTTAGTCTGTGGATATTAATGAACCCACTTTAGAATCGATTAATAGATACAACGAAGATATTAGGAAGTGTTAGGAAGAGATAGAAAGTGTTTATCAATTCACTATACGAGCACAATGACGTCATAAAGTGTGAAACCAATTCCAGTAAAACAGGAATCACCAAGTAATATCAAAAAAGTGCCAAAACTGTATAAACTGATTTCATCTCAAAGCTAAAAATCCAGTACATTAATAGTAAAACAGAAAATTTTTCTTTATCTCTAGTTTAGGAGCATAGGGCATCCACTAGGCTGGACCATTTGACTCTATTGGGGCTTTTGTTCTCAGTTCTCTCTTTGTTTTTACTGAATTGTTTTGCTTTGGCCGACACAAATTTTTTCCAGGTCATTATGTACTTCCAAATTTCTATATGGATGTGTTGTCATTCGCGGTTTATTTGTTTGTGACTGATCTCTACTTGCCTTTTCTAATATCCGTTTTTCATGTTTGATCTTATCTGGCCAGAATCATTTTATTATTCCATTAAAACAATTACTAACAAATACCTGGATGGATGCATTTCACGTCTTGTGAAGCATGTTTAACGTATTTCTGGCTTTATTGATTCGTTGAATTATGACTTCTTCCACGTAACGCCTGGTTTTACCACAGTATTACCGAGGTATACGAATATCTCGACCTTTCCGATTGACGTATGGTGATTGCTGGAGTATTGTTCGTGCTAGTCATTTATACTGATTTTAATATTCATTTCCTTTGCGTCGGGCAACAACTTCTGTCCTTTTTTTTCTCGTCACTCAGACTCAATTGGTCCATTGTGACATCCCTTTCCAGACGCACACTCTCAGTCCTGGAATCTGTTTGTTCTTCTAATGAAGTCCAAGATATCTGGTATCTTTAAGCAAGATTGTGACGTCACTCTTAGGGAGGGATTAGGTCCCACAAAAAAAGGATGCCGCACCCAAACGGGCCAAGTTACCGACTATTCCCTTCCCTGTGACCCATGTGATTGGGTATCCTATGAAGTCTAACTTTATTCAGCCTGCCTAGTCGATTTAAGGCACTTATCGTTTCCAAAACAAATGTCGATGAAATAGTGTTGGAACCAATCGCCTTTAGGGCAACCTGGCTGTCAAAAAGAATGCAGATACGACGATCTCTTCATTTTATCCCTTTTATAAAGAGTGCTGCTCTTAAAATCGCAGTAGTTTCTGCCTGAAAAACAGTAGCGTACCTACCAAGCGGGATATTGTATGTATAACCCGAAACCAGCTAGATTACGGATTACTGATCCGTCAGTAAAGATTAACATATCGTTACCCAGAGGGATAGGATGGGCTGTTATAGTCCCATATGTGATTTCCGATAATAGTTACATGGAATAATTTCCCGAATTCGTGCTTCATTACCATAGTGTCTGAGGGCATGTAGGCAGTTTTGTGCCGGCCCACTTCTCTCCATATTCGGTAATGCTTGGAGGGCCAAATAGATTGTCTTTGCATTGAAGGCGAGCGAAGTTTGCGCAAAGATCAAGCGGCAGCAGACCCACAGCCATCTCAAGAGCTGCAGTATAGGTTTGGTGTTCATAGCTCTTTCTATACCAAGACAAACAAGTGTTTGAAGGTGGTTAAGAGGTTTCTCTCCAATCCGAACGATACTATGGGTTTTATGACTGAAAAATGTAGCCAGTACGCGCGTCTGGGTTTCAGGCCCCATATTTTACCAAATGACTGTTTGCATTTCCAGTAAATGTCACATTTCTCTTCTATATGTTTTTGCTAAGTAATATTCCGATCTTACCAGACCCCAGATACTTCACTTCCGAAAAGAGAAGGATTGTATAAGAACCAATTTTTGGCAGACTAAAGTTTCCCAGAGTCCGGCGTCTAGTGAAAAGGACTATCTCAGTTTTCTTAGGGTTGACTGATCGACCCTGGTCACTACACCAGGCTACAACTATGTATCACGCTAAACCACAGGTCGCCATCCCATGTCTTTCAGCTACAGAGATCATTAATTTGAAGGATGCATTACTTCTATACTTTATGCTCCATATCTATGGGTAAGCAAGCAAATGACATCTGAGTAGTCCAGATCATTGAGTCGCGTTAGAGTTCCTAGCTTTGTTGCTGGAATATACCTTCTTGAGTAGCTATATTACTTTCTTCGTTATGCCAAAAGGACCTTACAGATGGCGTTTTACTGATTGAGTCAAATGAACGTTGTGTACGAAGAGTAGGTACAGCGATGAACTGCATGGGAGGCCAACAATTTTTTATTAACTAGTAGGAGATCAAATAGATTTGTGGTTCTAAGTTGGTGAAGTTACTAACCTAGTGTATTTACTAACTCACTCCTATGTATAGATAGTTTGTAACACACTTGTTAATGCAACTTTGCTCATTATTGATGTCTAAAGGCTAGTACTCAGATCGATTTCGCGTGAAATTTCCATACGAATTTACCAAAGTGAACTTAGAAATGAAAAATTTCATTTCTGTTTTCACTAAGCAGTACTCAGTTCATTAGCGCAAAACTATAATTTTCTCAATGCACCATAGATGGCGCGAATAAACTCTACAAATTGATTTCACGCGAAAATAACGATTCGAACCATTTTTTTCACGTGAAATTTGAACATTTGAACTGTTTGAACATTTGAATTCTCCAAAAAAAATTCATTTCTATTTCACGTGAAAATAAATAAATTTTTGGAGAAGGCGGTAAAATTTCATTTCACTTTGAACTGAGTACTAGCCTTTACCCGTATTGTTTGTGGCTTACTGCTAGTAGATTTTTTTGTTTCGATAAACCGTTCCAGTTCCTTTTCAACTCGTGCTAACTTGGTTATTTCTGTAGGAGTTGTGCCGTTCCAGTTTCCAATTCGTGCCCGATAGCTAATGGTCGATATTTAATTTTACCTGTTAACTCTTTCTTCTAGTATTAATTTATGTTATCATTCTGTGTTTTAGATTAATGAATGATTGATCAATTGAATTCAGTTTCGTTTCCTGCTGGATAAGTCATCCACAATCTGAATTACTTCATCAAATTACATGAACATAAGAACGTGGAAGCAAAGCACCTAGATATCCAAGCCGCAAACATCAAAATCGAGCTTATAAAGTTTATACCCTTTATTTACTAACACATTAAAAATTCATGACGTCATGAAAAACGAACTTTATCCGCCTACATTTCAACATAATTACTAAAAATTTAACAGTGTCTAGAAAATAAATTTATTTTTAGTTGAAATGTCACTTTTGTTTGGATTTTTTTTGTTTTGATTATTTTATTTTAAAGTTTAACTTTTAATAACTAAATCAAATAATATAAATAAATTAATTAATTTGTGTGTGAAGTGAATATATTATAAACAATGTGTTATAAATACAATAAATAAATGTGATGATTTTCTGTTCACAAAAAATAGTGCAATATATTGAAAAATGTTTGGTTATGTTACATTCCAGTATGAATGTCAACATTCCAGTGTAATTCATAATTGCAAATCGAAATTGAAATTGTTTATTTATGTTTAGATAACGAATAACAGTTATCATTCCAATATTAGTTTTTGTAATTGTTATAATTACAGTTAATTATACTGGATTATTATTGGTATACCATATATGTATTCCAAAATATTAGGCTATTGGAGTCAAAACTTGATTAAAATCAGCTGTTATTTTAATCAAACATTTTAAGTGTTTTGACTAATATTATGACTTTTGTCATAAGTCATTCGAATATGCACCAGCGTTTGATGGAGTATAAAAATTAGAACTAGATGTAACTGAACAATTTCGGCAACTTATTGATATCTAGGTCAAGGTGTTCAAAATGAAGAAGTGCTATTCTTGTAGGAGAAATTAAACGAATGCATTCAACATCGAAAATGAAATCTAGGTAGGTTTGATGATTGCAAATATATTACTATACATGTTCAATTATTTTTTCTTTAATCAATTATATTTTATAGACCGGCAGTTGGATTACTAGTGAATTTCTCACGAAATTTCTCACGGTTACGAATTGTTAGGCCTAATGCGTCCACTCACCACATCGTTAAATTCAAACTGTTCCTGTTTGAGTGATGAGATCACTCGGAATCAACTGATTAACTGTTCGACAATGTATGTGGTCAACTTATTACTTCGTATCGTACGTTGTATAGTAAAAACCGTTCAACATTTTTCATATTATTTTCAATAGTGATTGAAATAATTACTAGAAGTTTAGGGCATACAATTTAGCAGTATCAAGCACCTTATTATTTGAATATTGATTAATGTTAAGGTAAATATTATAAACATTTTTTTAAATAAAATATCCAATTTATACGATTTTGTCAACAAGTTCAAATATTCATTTTAGCTTCTAAATATATCGAGGATCTCGGCATATCAATTATTAGGCTGGACTAAACTTAATCAAAACTACTACCGTAAATTTTGTATATTTAAAACACAAACATATTATGTATAAGTTTAAGTTTTAGATTAGTATAAGTATAAGAAGTATGTATATGCATATGTATATGCATATGTATATGCATATGTATACGGATATGTATATGCATATGCAAATGTATATTATGTATCGATTTATGTATATGAATACATATACGTATATGTATGCATATGTATATGTTTACGTATATGTATATCTATATGTATATGTATTTGTAAATCTATATGGCTATATATATATATATATATATATATATATATATATATATATATATATATATATATATATATATATATATATATATATATACATATTATACATGTGTATAAGTATGTACACATACACATATATACACATATATTTAGACCTATATATTATTATAAAACAGACATCTGTGATTGCAATTTTAAACCAAATTTGAAATTAATATTTATAATGTGTGAACTCGGTAACATAATGTATAACTTAAATCCACACACTTTTAGTTTAATATGTATGTATATTAAAAACCGTTGCATCAGAACCTCAAGCCATAGTTTTTAAATGTATAAATTTTAATTTTGTTATTTAAATGTTAAATTTAGTGTATTATATTGTTATAAATATTTAAAAAAAAAATTTTATTAAAAATATTTTACAAAGAAAATTGATTTTTATTTCATTTTCAATCATAGCATTGAGTTCCATAGCGAGATATAAATCAACCCTTTTCGAACTAAATTTTTTAAATAATGTGAGGTTTCTTGATTCTATTCAAGGTTTGATCTCGAGATGTAACGAATCTAAATTTTGAGATAGTATGCACATTGACAACGGGCCAGTTTTGACGGGTTTAAAATGAGTTTTGTGAAATTTTTTAATATAATAAAGCTTTCAGAATCATTGGAGAATAATATTCGTTAAAAAATAAAGCGCAATCAGACTATTCCAGTGATTCACATCGTTTATGCACTAGCTCGATGTTTTTTGGAAGGATTCAAATAGTCAACAATTAATGTAATACTGAACCATTGACCATTTTCCTGATCTGATTGGTTATTTTTAAGTATAGTTTTATCCACTGTTACTAAGAACTATTTCGAAGTCTAAACATTCGAAACACGATTAAATGTGCACATGGTAATGTCTGTAAAGAGAATTTAAACAACGCACTAAATTGATTTGTTGATCAAAACCATTTGTTAATGCTTTATAACCAACTAAGGTGATATTAATTTTCAACTATAACGAACTTTCATGATAAATGTAGTCCAACAAAATTGAAACTACTAGATATAAATTTATATGGGCGAAACTATAGGTACCGTTTTGTTGTTAAATACAATTTGTATCTAATTAAATGCATTTTTTAAAAAAAAAACAAATCAAATACAAATAATAGATTTAAAAATTCACACTGTTAAAATCCGTAACGATTTTTTTGATGCCATCGTGTATGCAACACATGAAGTATAACAATTGTATAGAAATGAAAAAAATTCAAATAATTTTTCACGTTTATACTTTAATTTGCATGTTTGGGTATTTTAATCATGTACTTTGCATTATAGCATTAATAATATGCTTTGAAATATCAATAAATACGATATATACTTTTAATATTATAAAGTGCCATCTCTCATCCAACATTTGAACTATATGTTTCTTTTTCGTAGTTCATACGTCATTGATCTCGTTTTATATATTTTTATACTGCGTTTAGAACCAATTATAACATATACATGTTTAAAAATTGATTAAATCAAAAGGTTTTTATTTATATCATAATTATTAAAATAATTCGTATTTATATTTGATTTCTATATATGTTATATGAAAATGTTTGATGTACATATTGATATAAAAATAATTTTGGTTTTCAGTTATTTTCATTCATTAAAATTGACTCAAAAAACTTCAATTTTACATTAGTTCTTATGGAAAGTATCAAAATCTATACCCCTTAAAAAAGCTCTATAAATTTAAAGGGTCTTTCATGTCTGCTTGTATTATTTAGGATGCTTTGGTGGAAGTGACAAAACAATATTTTACTCAGTAAAGCTTCTACTTATAAGCTTTTTTTGTAACACAGGTCCCTTTTAAATAGATTGCATAAAACAGACTGTCAACGTTTTTACAAAAGATTAGCAGAACAGAATTTTCATATTTTTTATTTTATAGAATACGTTTATTCAACCTCTGACATCACCATGACGTTTTATACTCCTGTTCATATGACACTGTTTATAATTAGTGACAGTAATTAGAAATTTTATTTCTTCAGATAAAACACAATGGATTTAACAATTAGATTGCTCTATATAACACCAATCTATGTTGTAATGTATACATACTCAATGGAAGAATTAAAAACTAATTAAAATGGAAGAAAATTTAATTAAAGAAAATTAGCTCAAAATCATTGTTCTAAGTACCATAATCAACTATATTATTATAAAGCTATTAATGTAATGAAAACTGTAATAGAAGATGTGAGGTAACCGAACAGGTAAAAATCTTTGTGTGTTAATAAAAACTTGGAACGATGAAATCTACTGTAATATATATAAAAGGTTTTTCCAATAAGAGGTTTCATTTAGAATAGCATTGACAGTTGACAAGTAAAAACCAGGTCTTAAGGCTTTTAAAGTTCAGTTAAGACATGAAGACTCTCTATCCTCAACGTGTTATTGGTTGATGCGGTAATTGGGCTGGTGGTGTGATTGGATCTTACTTTTTCGAAATTGAGGCTGGTGCAACTGATTATACGACCGAGCTATAATTAATGATTTTTTAGGGCCGGATTGGAAAATATTGATGTGTCACACAAGATGAGTTTCCTGAACGTGCTAGTCCTCGAAGAGGTGATCACAATTGGATACCGAGATCTTGTGATTTAAAACGCGAAATTGAAGACCTTAAAGATTGAATTCGTGAATTTTACGAATAGGACATGGTGCTGCGAAAGTATCAGTAGCGGCCATTTGGGTAATATCGTTTTCATGGCCTACTCGTTTTTTAAAATAACAAAATGAAACCTCTTATTTGAAAACTCTTTATATTATAATTAATTCATTAGAAAACGAATAAACTAATAATTATTCTGTTATCGTACATGTACATTGTACAAATCTAAATTACATGCAATTCCATTATTAGCGTATTAAATTGCGTTACAATGTTATAAAAAATCGATTTCCGCGCGAGAGAACCACACAAAAAAAAAGTTTTCTGCTGTTAGTCGGTGTTTTATTATTTAAAACGACAAAATAAATTTGTCAACCAGATCCTCTCTAATTTATCTTCCATTTAATACATTTTTACATGGATATTACCGTGTTTAACAAAGGAAAAATATCGCCAAACACAAAAAAAAAAACAGGCTTCAACTTCCGTTTTACCTTGATACGTACCGCATAAAAGCGAACGTCTTGTTTGCCAAGTGTTGTTGTTGTTAAAATTTAAATATTATAATTTTCCTTTAATCCAATGGAATTTGTTTTTGGTATTATAATAAATTCGGTATTTTTTATGTTTTGTTTTATTTATTTTTCCCTTAAAATTTACTTTTTAGATTCTGAATTCTGACAAAAGCTAAAAACAAAAATAGAAACGTGAACGGAAAAAGAAAGGAAAAGTTTTTTTTTACTTGTGTTCTGTGTGACAAATCTGTTACAAATCACGGTATAAATGTAGCAGTGAAACAAAAAAAAAAAAAGAAAATTAGGAAAACAATCTGAAAACTTTTTTTATATATTAAAAACAAAAAAAAAATTCATCGAACCAATAATACTTGTGGATATGGAATAAATTTACCTTTTAAACTGTTTTCATTCCGATATTCGCTTGGATAAATTTTATTTCCATTTTTTTTGTTCTGCTGTGTTCTGACACTTTTCAAAAACATTTCCAAACGCACAATGTTCTCGTACACATACGAACATCACTCATATATATGTATGTATGTGCGAATATAATTTGCTGTTACTGACGATAGGAGTAAATACATAACAGAAGATGAAGTGTGTATACATATATGTATTCTTACTTGAGTGACACAAATCAAATTAACTTAAAAAGATAAATTGGAATTTACAAAAGATGAAAACTGAGTTATGTGCGATATGTTTTCGGTACGTCTATGTACTAATATTTTGAAATTGAGCGTATAATGAGATTTTAAATTTGGTTTTACTATACGGATTGTTGAACAGATGGGGTGATTTTCAACACCAAAATTATTTTCATCATATCAACATAAACTTCATTAAAACTTTACAGGTAGCTTAATAATTAAATGAGACTCTGGTGTGTAAACCAAATCTCTGATTCGATCTGTATAGTATATGGTTTATATGCTTGTGTTCATTATATCTAAATCCGGAGATGACCACTATTGGCAAGCAGAATTGACCTAGAGCTAATTCATTTAAAAATTAAGTGAATGCGGGATCATTGAAAGGTTAATGTTAGGTGAACTAACAACCGTTTCCGCCTTAAATTACGAGACCAAATTTATTTGTCACTTTTTGCCATACTCAAAGAATAAGGATACGGTTGTTTCAGGGTCAGTAGTTGTCTACAGTTGTGACTATTCTCCTGAAACCAGTAGAAAAAAATACTTATATAGCTATTGACGCATCAGTATCCTGTAAGCTTGTCGAATTAGAAAGCGTGTCTATTGAAAAATTATATGCGGTAAAATAGCGATTACCAAAGTAACAGCTGTGTACATCTACGTTGTATATATTTCACCTGACACATCATTATCATCATTTATGACATGTGACTCAAATGTAAAAATCTTTGAAGAGGAACTGGATAAAATTTTCCCTATGAATGTAACGTCAGACGAGGAGCACTGATACTATCTTCGACTCAAACCTGAGTCATACTTGTCACAAGAGCCAAAATCCTTATTACAATTTCAGGAAGGCGGACACTATTACTCTACATTATTACCTTCAGCGTGTCGACTGAATGAAAGAACCTGATAGCAGCATCATATATCAAGGTATTGCAGTATATGCCTCCTCCACTGCAGTCAAAAATTCATGTAAAAAAAGATATACAGCAAATGGAAAATCAGTAGATTGGTTCTAGACCTAAAAATTCAACTGAAAAATTCAAAAAACCAATATTAAATTTGTACTGAAAATTGGAGGACTTTCTTTGCCATTATCACAATGATCTTGATGAGTCTCAAGGGTGAGATCTATAATTTTATCTTCACTCAAGCTTTTATCAAGTAACAATTCCTCTATGTCGTCAAATGATACATCATCGAATCCATCTCCACCAATTGTGACATCGTTGTGATGTCAGCAAAAGTTGTGTTATTATAAATGACATGATCAGGATCTTTACTTTTGACACATTCTGGTCAAATATTTTTCCAGTATGAATTTAAGGTTGCTGGCTTTGACTCGGCTAACGCTAACCTAACATGAATGATGCAGTCCATAATAGAAATTTTTCCATACCTCAATTACTGTTAGATTTAACTATGGTCTAGTTTATCTAATACGAATTGGAATGAACGTTTTATGTAGTACGTTTTAAAGGTAGCAATTATCTCTTGACCTAGTGGTTGTATTAGGGCGGTAGTGTTAGGCGGAAGAAAACAAAATTGCACATTTGGGTGTTCAAAAACCAGATGGGCACGTGCATTATCTTAAACTAAAAGAAATTTAAATTTTAGGCATTTTGAATTCAAGTAGCGTCTAACTTCTGGGATGAAGTATTTCTGGAACTATTCTGAAAAGATTGCACAAGTCACCCAGTCCTTTTTGTTTACCATCCAGTGAATTAGCAATTTATTGAAATTGAATGGAAATATACTAGATTCAGGCGTTTGTGATAAAACTCGGGGAATCCCACTCATAAACGTATAAAATTTATATAATCTAACTGATTTTTGAAAAAAAGCGATAAATTCTTTCATATATTCACAAAAAAAAATTCATTAATCGACTTATATCGAGATGAGTAAATTCTTCACATAATTGTAAACTGGAAACTTGTATAACCGACCACGGGACTCAATTCAAGAGGTAATATTTTAGTAATTTATATCGTTGCCGAGAAGTACGAATCTTAACGTAACGCTGCCACAGTATATCGCATAGGTAGCTGAACAATTTGTTGAAAGTCTAAAAGAGAACAAAAATGATAAATATGTTGGGAACAAACAAGTAAATTCTAATTTAATACTTCCATGAATCTTTACAAATAAAAAACCAAAGCACCAACAAACTAAACCACCACAGCAGAATTATTTGTAGACCCCTCAATCCAAACGAAACTTCAACTAGTTTAATTTAATTTCGAATCGTTAAAGACAGTGGACGATGATCGAGTGTTGTGTTGATCTTCACACCGAGTGGACGTGTTTTTTTCCTCTCGGTGTTATTAAATAAAATAAAATAAATTCGTTTGTTGTGTGTGCGTGGTTTTAAATCGGATCACAGATGAGTATCGCTATTATATTATTATATTATTATTATTGTAATTACATTATATATTATATTATATTGTGTTGTGTTGTATTTAATTATATTTTGTACGATACTATTACATCTCCATACGCTATTACGCATTGACATCTCACAGGCAATGCTTTATACAAGTATTGGTATTATTGTGTTACATTCAGTTCTTGTTTCTCCGTTATATGTTTAATATTGTAATTTGTAATATATAACGATTTGTCTTTGTGTCTTATGTACATCAATTTTCAAATCACACGCACACCACAGTATTCCATTGAAAGCGATCGCATGCTTTGTATGTTTCGTCTTCTTTCGTTTGCCTAGCACATCGCTCTTCATACAATTCTCTTATTCCCCTTTCCTTTAGATGTTTTTTTATATTTTGGTTTATGTATCTTTCAAAACATACAGTAGTAGGGATTTTGTATATTTAAATTTTAACACGATCACTGCCATTGTGCGATCGTTGTGTAGGAAAATGTTAATATATTCAATGTAATTGGCGAATTACATTTTATTTTTATAAATTTTTGGATTGTGTTTGTGTTGTATATACATCATTATTTGATTGGTGAAAACGCAAATTTACACACGACTGTCTCATTTAAATGCCTAGGTATTCATATTAAGTATATAACAGAATTTTCGTTTCGTCCATCAAAATTCTGTTTCCTATGTTTATTAGAGAATTTTTTGTTTATTTTTATTTTATATATTTTATGCAGTTGTTATATATACATATATACAGGTGATCCTTGACTTACGTCGTAGATTATCATATACATATATACAGGCGATCTTTGACTTACGTCGTGGATGCGTTCCTGAAAAGTTCAACGTTACTTGAAACGACGTAAGTCGAAAAAGTATTCAAATATGTAGTGAGGTACTGAGGTAATATGTTGGTTCTGTGCGGGGTACAATGTATTTAAATTCTAAATGTAATTTAAATACATTGTACTTTTTACGTTGCCGGCATGTTTTTTCATTGTATATTTGAATACTTTAATGTAATGTAATCTTATCAGATGATGAAATACTTTCATCATTTATCCTGCTAGGTTAATAAATTTTCTACGTCAGACGGATCAGCATCTATGAAGCCAGTTTTTTTGGCCATGTTGATGATTTGAGTTTGTACTTCAGCTGCATCTTCGATAGAACTGGTGGACTGATTCGACCAAGGCTTTTTCCACGATCCAGACTTGGTGGTATCGCTGACTTCATCCCAAGATTTGCTAATGTTGAAAACATGTCATTTCGTGTAGGGAGACTGGCAGTAACCCAAGCCTTTCTATAACTTCTTCAAACAACAAGTAAACTTGTTTTGTGATACCCTTTAAAGCTCTCGGGTTCTCCGAATGGTAAATCAGCAAAGGATTTAACTTGAAGTCGCCGACGACATTACCACCAAGCAGAAGCGTCAAACGGTCTTTTGCTGCTTTAAAGCCGGAAGCATGTTTTTCTGCTGTGGTCAAATATGTTCGCGAGGGCGTTATTTTCAAGTAATAAGAAGCTGTTTCGTCGTTAAGTAGTTGATGGCTTAAATGGCCATCTGCAACGATGCTTTTAATTGTTTGCAGAATGAAGTTTGGTGCAGCTGTGTCTGCGCTAGTAGACTCACCTGAAGTTTTAATATTTAGGAATTCGTTCCGATTTTTAAAATTTTGGAACCAACTCCGACTATATTGGAAAGTATTTGTTTCTTCGTTATTTAGTTGACAAGAGGCCCGCAAATACTCTTAGCTTTGGTTTGGATGATCGACGTACAAAATGTAATATTTTTTGGATTGAGCCTTTTATCCAATCTATCAACAATAATTCCATTGTCTCGATTCTAAAATTAGCAAAAATTTTCGTACTTTTTGAGGTTCCCGCTTTAGCATGATTTAGAATCTTTAGCGAATTATTTTTTTTTTTTTTTTTTTTTTTTGCATAAAAATTGTTCTTTCAGTTGTTGGTAGAATATTTAAATTTCTGGAAATTTGTTTTCTGTATTCCAATTCGAAAGGGTGCGTGTGTGTGACACATAGTTAATAAAGAAGGTGTACACATCCTCAGGGATTTTGTAGGACAGGAGTGTTTAGATTTGGTGCAGAACACGGGTATGTATCTTCCATTATCGGAGTTACATTTTGGGATTGCGGTTGAGGGTTGTTTTAGTCTGGAAGATTGTGATGGGTCGGGCGGGTATTTGAATCTAGTGGCGAGGGTATTTGAATCTAGTGAACTATTTAAATATTTGAATGTCGGCGGGATCGTAGCTGTTTTGCAGTGGTGGTTTGGAGGCATTCAGTTTTGCAGAGTGGTGGGAGGTTTTGATGTTTTGTTTGGATTTTTGAAGGATGTCGGAAGCGGTTTGAAAGAAGCGGTTTTTGTAGGTATGCTGGTGATTTGTTCTTTGACTCATGATACTGCTGCGGTTCGCGGGGGGGGGGGGGGGGGTGTTTTCGAAGCTGGATTTGATTGAGACGGGCATGAGGGTTAATCTAGTTGCGGTGGCGGTTGGGAGCCTCTGTTGGCATGTGGAATTTTGAACGCGAGTGGGATTTGTTGGGGCCTGGAGGATTCGCCGGAATGTGGGGTGTTTGGATGAATTTCGGTTTGTTGAAAGTCAGTTGAGATATGTCTGTACTTTCTATTTTTATTTTTTTAGGTTGGTGTTCCGTCGTTGAGGGTGCTCTGAAAGAGTTTGTATTTTGGATGCTTACGATTGGGTTCTCGTGTTACAGTTTATTTGCTACTAATAGATGTATGTTTGGTTGAATGTTGAGTTTGAATCGTGTTTGGTTTGCTTGAATAGGGTTCGCTTCGAGGAGTGTCGATTTCCTTCACTTTTTGGGGTGCTTCTGCTCCATTGCATTATGTGGCGTCCCTGCCTGCTTTATTGCCTGTGTGTCGTGCATACGTGCCGTGGGTTATCCATGCGTAATTTCAATTTATTAAGTTTCGTATTTGGATTTAAGGGTGCTTTTTGAAGACAATATCAATTGTTCTTTTTTGATTTATGAACGGTGAAGGTCGGAGCGGATCTACTACATTTGTAGTAAAGTGACATCCCTGATCACGACCATAATACGGGCATTGCATTACAATTACATTGTTTTGCAGAAATATAAAAAATTTATATTTCTGCAATACAATGCATTTAAATAATAATAGGGCATAGTTTAAATAATAATATAGAATAATAATAATAATTTATGGAAAAGGTTTGGTTTTAATTACTTATATAAGTGTAAATATGATTATAGTTGGAGATGGTTTACAAGGAAAGCTTATTTTATTTTTAATAAAATGTTGCATAATTTTGGAATGTAATACGTTTTAAGAGAATTATTTGGATTTTCTGATAAACATATTCCAATCCAATATCAGCGTAATGGTTGACGGGTACTTAATCTAGCAAACCATATTAATTTAATTTATGGTTACAGATTCAGGAGCCGTAAGTTAATTAATTAAGAGTTTTGAATTTTATTTTAACTTTGATAGGTGTACGGACTGGATTTTAAATAAATAATAAAATTAATAATAATTAAGTTACAGATTCCTATCTAAATGTCTAAAAAATTTATTTTTAGACATTTATTAAATGATTTAATTTTAATACGTTATAGCTAAGTTGCAGGTAATATCTAACTTACTCAATTATTTATTTGTATAATAATTTACCCTATACACGAATGTATGTATATGAAATGCTGTCGGGTCATAAAATAAATAAATATTACCCCTCGCGTTAGATGGTGGTGGATCTGTAAATATAGGGACGCAAATTTATATGCAGCATATGATGAGAAGACCCCAGGATAATTAACCTAAATACTCCAGTTTCAACTGCTGAGGTAACACCAATATATATGATGGAATTGGAAATATCCTTCCTATCCAAATAAAAATAATAACCAATGATAATGTGAAAATGATATAGATTTTACTAACAAATTATATTATTGTAATAATTATGTAACAGGAAAATGGTTCTGCTGAAGATTGTCGCCCTATTGTCTATTTTGACTCTCTGATGAGCATGTTACAGTATTATGGTAACATTATCGTAATGGATGGCTTAAACTATCAAACTAAATTAATTAAATTGTTTCAGATACCTGAGCGATAAGTTAAAAAAAAATTCTTTGAGTTCTGTACTTATGTTCTAATTAGGTTTGTTGTGCGGATGGGAGTTCAAATAAATAATAAAACTAATTAATTAAGTTACAGATTCCTGAGCGAACTAATAAATTTATTTTAGAATTTTAATTTTAATTTAGTTTTAATTTTATTCAAAATACAGAAGAGCGGATAGGCGTTGCGGACTGGAGAATGCTGAGTGGCGATTGCAGACTAGCAGATTAAAATTGTGATTGTCTTGTGATAATAGTAGTTTAGTACCGACTGTCATGGTGTCTGTAACCGGGTCGCTCTTTCCTAACTAACATACCTTCCAATCCTTACCTATCGTTTTATGTAAACGGCTGTAGGAATAGGCCCGGCGTTATCCGGGAATCTTGCCTAGCGCTTGGTCCTACAGTCCTATCAATCAATCAATCAATCAAAGACAGTGGACGATGATCTACATCAATGCAGATAACGAAAACGACCACGATCATCAAAAGTAGTGATGTTTCCACAATTATAAAACCAATAGATTAGTTGAACAAATCATATTGACAGACTATTTAACATATTTATCCACAGGCCAAAAGTGATACAATATTAATTATTAATTATAATGTAAACGTTTTATTATAATAAATAATTTTTTATTGTCTACGTTTATAACCTATAAAAATTTTGTAAACAATTTTTTTACAGCAAAGAAAAACAAAAATAAAAATACTTTTAATACACTGTCCGACTTTTTTTAGTAATAAATTTGAAATGTAGGGCGATTTTATTATTTTTTTAATGACGTTACAACTTATTGATGTGCTAGTTAATATCGGGTATAAACTTTTTAAGTTCAATTTCGATGATTGCTTCTATATTTAGGAGCTTTGATGTAAGCAACATTTCGAATATTATTTTGAAGCTTAACATAATTTGTATTAAGGACAAAATTAAGAACAATCCAAAGCACTTTTGGAGCTTTTTAAAGACAAACAGTGAAATAAATAGTTTGCCAGTATATATATATATATATATATATATATATATATATATATATATATATATATATATATATATATATATATATATATATGTATATATAAATATATATATATATATATATATATATATATATATATATATATATATATATATATATATATATAAACAAGGTTCTGAAAACATTCGGCGATGATTGCGGTCTTGACCAAATACCTGCTTCTTTTCTGAAAGATTATACCAGTTTGGAACTATCTCTCTGCATGGAATAATTGGTTTCAGACTAATAGTAGATTGAAAGCCATCCTAAAAACAAGAGATTCAGACAGCTCTCTGGGTAAATTAAAGGTGAAGCTTTTAAATCTTGAGAAGGATAGGGCACTGCAAATAACTTATTTAAGTTATATATTTGATAATAACCTACCATTAACTTTGTCAACTTCTTATATGACTGATGCTCTACAAAAGTATTCTATATACATTTCAACCCCAATGCAGAAGAGCATATTGCATCTAAAATAAGAGTAGATAATTGAGGTATACACATACTCAGAAACAAATTTTTTGACCAAAGTCTTAGTAACACAATTTGGTTACTGTAAAGTAAGTTTTTTGGTTTAATTCACCAATTCTCTTCTTTTATTTACCAAATAAAAATTTGGCTACTTGGTTAAAGCAATAATTGATCAAAATTTAGGCAACCGAAGTATTGGAACCTGTTTTTAGTTAAATTAACTAAAAACAATTAGTTGAACAACCTTAGAAAATATTTAAAATAACAAAGTTATGATTTTTGCATTAATTAATAGTTTTAACTAAATAATTTAGCGGTATAAAATAAGTTTTTAGTAACATGACTAAACAAAAATTATTTGCCAGAAAGATTTTAAAACTTGCTTACACAATTTTGGTTTGGTAGAATATAACTTGATTAAAGTAAACGTATGTTTTTTAGCAACAGTTGTTAGTTTTAACCAAATATTATAATGAACAAAATACTTGGTAACTAGAAAACGGTATTTTATTAGAAATACAATTTTACAAGTCAGTTTGTGTTGTTTGTTTATAAAATATATAAAAAAATGATTGGCATATTTATTTTTTATCATATAAGAAATAGCCATATTTCATCGCACGACTCTTGCAACACGTGCTGTAACAATTATGATGACGAAATCCACAACAACTAAAGATTTCCAAGATAAAATAAATCAAAAATTGTAAGTTGGAACATTTATCCAATTAATATAATAACGAAATTATTTATCTATATTTAATCAATTTTTAAAACTAGGCTCTGGTGAAATATTAAAGATGAAAAATAGTGCAAACGTTGATGACAGAACTTTAACTTTGGCAGTTCCAGTGATGTGCCAAGATGTACTAAAACGATGTTTAAAATAAATTGTGATAGAAATGCAATATTCTACTATTCAAATAAAAAATTAAATATTCTAGATTATGTGTTGTATTGGTGTGTGTGTATGTCTACACATATATAAAATTTTACCAAGTTTAAGTTGAATTTGCCCTAGTCTATTAATGAGATACATTAAATCTTTGTCACATTTAAACAAGTAATTGTTCTAAATAACCAAGATTATCACAAATAGTGACTAAATATAGGCTTAAATCCAATAAGAAATTTTGTTATACGTAACTAAGACGTTAGTACAATTTGCTTTAATTTTGGTTAATCAACTTTATTATTTTGTTCCTACATTAATTTTTTTGTTTTTATATTTAAAAAGTAACCATGTTAGTTTGGTTAAAATAAGTAAACATTTTATTTCAATAACCAAAACTTGGTTATTAAAATAAACAAATATTTGAACCAAGAGTTTAGTTATTTATTTGACTAAAGCTGAATGCATACTTTAATTTCTTTGTACATTCATTCATTCAAACAATTTTTTTGGCCAATCGTATAGTCCTCCAAAATGATAATTGTTTGTTCTTACATTTTGTCGCAAGAGATAGTTTAATTTTAACTTTTTGTCTGAACGAACATTGAGTAAAAGAGACAACATGACACCAAAATGAAAAAGAAGCAAATAAAAGCCATGTTATTCTGAAACAAAATATATATATATATATATATATATATATATATATATATATATATATATATATATATATATATATATATATATATATATATATTATATATATATATATATATTTATATATATATTATATATATATATATATATATATATATATATATATATATATATATATATATATATATATATATATATATATATATATATGTATAATGTGTACGTGCCTGGCAATAGGAGTAATTTATTTTAGTTAGTGACAAAATCGTTCTGAAATTTTTACATTAGCCGTGTTTCTCGACGCAGAGTGATCCGGATCAGATCACATTTTCCATGCAAACCAAAGACACATTTTGATCAAAATTTGGATCAAAATGTGTCTTTGGTTTGCATGCATGGAAAATGTAATCTGATCCGGATCACTGTGCGTCAAGAAACACAGCTATTGTTTGAATCGTCAAAACAAAATTACCGAACGAATAAAAGAATAAATGAAGAAATCGAAGTATGAACTCAGCTTAAGCAATTTGGTTGGTTGAAAAATACTAATTTTTTGGTTAAGTATGCCCGGGTTTTTGATATTTTTGACGCAAGTTTGAGAGTGCAGACAGAAGCCAGAGCTATAATAATGGCATCACCAGCAATATTTTGATGCCAATAAAGTATACTTTTTGACGATTTTACTTTTGACTACGGACCACTTCGCAATAAAAACGTGTAATAATAAGTGTAGCACCAGCGCTTTACACACAAAATATTATGTTTTATGTAAAAATATTTTATGTTCAATGACCAATTCGCACTTCTTCATTCCCATTTTTCAAGATGAGCTTTTGACAGAAACGGCCACTATCGCTTGTTGAATGTTGGCTATGAGATTCTCTAACGACGTCCGCTACTTCACATGGACCAATAATTCAACGTAGCCTCATAAAAATGTGGAATTAAATCACACGATCTACAAGACGATTCAGGATAACAATAACACGTTCTTCGAATTAAGTATAAGTCGATTGTTAGAACCGCTGTGTGGCATATTTATCACTTTATATGATCGGTCTTAGTTCTTATTTAACGGGATTTTATGATGATGCTTGATTGTATTTGTTCGTTTGATTATCATCGGTACCAACCCCCTGTTGTTCTGGCAAGGAAACATCAAGCAGCGAATATTGAGAAGAATATAAATTGCTTGTCTACTGAGACGCTAACAACGACCAAAAATTCTTAAATGATTATCACAGTTCTGAGTTACACGTTACTTTGGCAGAACGTAAATTCTGTATTAAACAAGGAACACAAAAAATCAACGAATGAATTGTGAATGATATTAAAAACTTCTGTGTCAGATGATATTAAGGTTGGTTTTTAGAGATTCACATCTTTAAATTGGCAAAACTGTTATGTTTCACAACGGATTTGACACTAACATTTGGTTTGTCATTAGTTTGATTTGCCATTTTATAATGAGTAGATTCATACCAGTCAGTTGTTTTATCAAAATAATGGTTCGTTCGCCAATTTGATCGTGCATTACCTATTCGATTAACTATTTATCGTTTTTGCACCACCTCTAAATGATAATACACGCATCCAGTCAAAAGTCGAACGCCTAACAAACGATAGACGCTGTACAGCGTATAGCATTGAGGAAGACCGAAATCGAGTCGTTCTCAGCAAATTGAGATGTCTCCATCCACTTTTTGATAGATATTATCTTAGGATCTTGGTTTACGTGCTTACTTAATTCAACTTGTGTGTTGGAATTGAAGCCATACGACCATAGCACACGGTTTGTAAATAAACAGAATTGTCGGATTTGAAGTGAATCTAATCCACAAAAATTTGTCAAAATACCATTACAAAGAGACATTTGATAAAAGACATAATTTCACGTAATGATGAAAGAAATAATTTCACCAAGTTCTTACTCCATTAGATTATTTTCTTTGGTAATATGTTAAGCCGCTTGTCTTCGCCGTTAAAACAAAAACCTTCAGAGAGTTATTAGGGCAGATACGGCCGTAATTGTTATAAAAACTATATAAGACATTTTACACTTTGCGTTACAGCTAGTCAACCCCACATCTTTCTGGATAAATTTATGATCAATTTCCTCCTTAAGGGTTTTCCAATAGGAGGTTTCATTTCATTTTGATATTTAAAAAACCGAATATTTTTAAGAGAAATCAATGAATGTTTATTTCATAGTAAAGAGGAAGGTATGCCATTAACATTTGTTAACAATATCAACAAAATGGCCGCCACAGCTACGCTTGCAGCACCATCCATGACCAAACGTCAACAACATCGATATCTTCCAATTCGGGCCATAAAAAATCATTAATCATTGCTTGGTAGCGCAATCCATTCAAATTTTTTTATTGAACCTCCTACTGGAAAACCCTTTACAATGATTCTCTTTAGTAAATAATGCTTTATTAGTAAGTTACAGTCTGTTACGCTTTTACAGTCTAATATTGTATGGCTATACTTCATAGACATATAATCCACACGCCCCTAAATAATGAAACTAGATTATGCAAAATATCCAGATATGGGGTGGTAGTTATAAACTTAATATATGGGAGACATTTATACGAGCAGCTATTTAACTTATGTCCTAGATATAAACATTTAAATTTGATTTCTTATTTTTAAATAACAATAAAATATTGTTATGATCTTTCGGATCCGTCGATGTAAGTTTATTACATAAAAAATCTAAGTTAAAGTATTTTTGTTGGTTTCAACCCTCCTCTAAATAATAAAATTTTATTTTACCTATTTCTGTGTGGGTTGCTGTTTTTAAATAACAATAATTTTGTTATAAATTAACTATAATGCTATTGTTGTTATCCCGTATAGTTTTTATACGATAGTCACTTGAGAGGCTAATTTACTATACATATACCTGTGCGATGTAAAATAAATTCCGAACGAAGAACGAGAGGGCCAACTAAAATATTTTTCAAAACCATTATAAGGACACCACAAAAGCACAGTGGTGCGAGGTATAAGTAGTAACCATAAACGAAATTTCAAATTTTTTTTTTGGATTTTTATTATCAAACGTGACCAACATACAAGTGAATTAAAATAAAGTTTTATGTTGTACAACGATTTTTTTTTGGTGTGTTATGTATGTGCCTGGTTATTTGTGTTTTTAATTTCGAAAATATACTGAATTATGGTTTTTAGTCCCGGCTGTATTATTTTTTCAAGGATACACAATTCGGTTATAATTTTATGTTAATTGGGAAACCATACAGAAATAAATATTCCAATTTACTGGAAATAAACACGATTATAGCCGTACATTTGAGTTTGCGCTTTGACGATCTACAATCTGACATAGGACTGTGTCACTAAGTTTCACCTCAACATTATTACTTATAAAATTTGAGTGCTTTGCACCTGGGTCTAATCAACTTCCCTTTTCCCAGTGATACGCCCTTTCCTTTTCTTATGCAATATATATCAGTACATATTCTTCTAATAACTCAATAATCGTTCAATATCCATCAGACAAATAAGCATGTTGGTCGAAATTTGCTTATATTCATATATCGTGAGGAGTTTTGGATACAAAGTGGAAAAACTAAATCTTTAAAAATATATAACCTATGAGGAAATTGACTAGTACAGTATGGAGCTTATACCTCTATTTCTAACGACTGGCCTAGATTACAATGGCTGAATTATAATTCAGTTAGCAGAATGTTTAATTCTGCTTACTGAATTATAATGGTAGTTATACTATTTGTCTATTAATAGACTTAAATACTAAAGCATTTTTTTAAGTTTTTGTCGATGATTTTTCAAGCGACGCATTCTTAGGTGCTCTAACGAGGTTCACTGTAAGAGGACGAGAAGTCTTTTCTGAATTGTGAAGTGACAATGGTAAGAATTTTAATAGCTTAGTAAACAACTAGAAGAATTTCACAAATTGATCAGAAGAACCGAAACACAAGTTCCTTCATCCTTCCCCAGTCTCCACTATTTGTGGTCTAGGCAACAATAATATTAACGAAATTTCATCTCATCTTCATCTTTATTGGGTAAAACAGTCTCAACCTCAAAAAATGAATGCTGTATTATCTGAGGTAGAAATCATTTTGAATTTAGGTCAGTTGTGTGCTATTAACAACATTGAAGTAGATCCACTCAACTCCATCTCACTTATTGCTTGACCAATTATAATCTTAGACCAGAAATGGACATCACCCATTTGTATGAATAATCATCTTGGCAACAGAAATTTCCGTAGAGACGCTGTCGGAATATACAGAAAGGAAAGAGTTTTCTTTTCTGTTTCATATAGCATACTACCAAGGAAGTCTCTCGCAGAGAGATATGGTAAAAAGTCTAGAAGAGTATGACATTTACTGTTGTGTCGGTATTCTCTCTTCGGATCTTAAAAATCTATGGAAGGATTACGCAAACTCTCAACAGACCGTACCGATATCTGCAGCTGGGCCCCAAAATGAAGAGTCTCTAGTCGATAAATTAATGAAGGGAAGGGATGTTGGCCAATTAGATCCGTAACTTCGAGAAAAGAATTGGCTCTGAAAATTGAGATGACCGATAGCATTTTTTCATTTTAGTGAAGGTATTGTAATATACTTTTCTCAGGTTCGAAATAATACGCAGCCATTGCGGGTGATTCTGGCTTCATATTCTTAAGCTACTATCAGTTATTATGCAGATTACGCCAAATTCACTTGGTCGCAACATAGATCTAAATGGCGCACCATTGATTCAACTCGACGACATGATGTAAATGAAAACAGCGTACCAATTAATAAGTGAACAATAACAAGGGTCCAGCATCTCCATCGTGGCGCCGATAGTTTTGCCAGAGTGCTGATACTTAAATATAGAGACATCGAAATTTAACGACCAATACATACATTTTTTTTCAACCACTCTCTGAAGAAATTACGATGAATTACAACACTAACCCACAACTAATCCACCCTGTTGGAGTGCAGAACTCATGGGCCGGCCCATCTTCTATGTCAGTACTATAGGTTGACATGAAGCTATGCAATGCGCAGATGGTTCTACGTAAATCGGACCTATAGCTGTACGTCCTCGATTTGGCTACTTAGGTGAATGGTAGGACGTAAATAAGCGAACCACAAAGAGGAGAGCCTTGAGCCCCGAAAGAGATTGCATAGTATAAAATTTTAAAAAAGTCATCAAACAACAGCAGTACAATTTTGAAGAGCAATTTGACCCAGCCGATTCAAAGAGTGAGTTCCCTGAAACTTATAAAAATTACAAAGATAGAAAAAGACAGACAAATGAAAATGTATACAAGCACCAAACGCTTTTCAATCTTGCAGATGATGACGTCAGCGTTTACAAACCGATATCAACTTGAGAAGTTACATATACAGTTGTTTAACAACCGAATAGTTGGGCATGCACATAAATCTTGCCGGTACTCAAACACACTGATAGAAAGCCCAACTAACCTACACTCTAAGATTGTGAAGACTACAATCCCAGTTCTGTTCCATATAACAATCATTTTCGATTCCATAGTGATTTTATTTTCAGCTTCATTATAAGACAGAAGAAAATGTGAATTTCACCACACCAAAACATAAATCCATCTCAATCATTGTTTAAGAAAAATTTTCGTGCATCAATTTAACTGCCCAATAAGGTATAGGGAGAAAATCTTTGATTTATGGTGAGCTTATGGTGAAGTACTATGGTCATCTTATGGTGAAGTACTGAGCAGATTCCTGTTCCGCAGTCAATTATTTCAAATGAAAATATAGGATTTGTACAGTAGACGATTCCAGGTATTGTATCGGGTCGGTTACCTTCCTACAACAAGTAAGCTTAAAAATAAGTATAAGTTAGTGCGTCTGTAAGTAATTAATAGTAAAATTGAACAATAAACACTTGGAACAAAAGAAGTACGTAACCATTGAAGACCACCTGTAGAACATGCTGGTAACATAATATTTATAGCATTCGATTTAGTACGAGCATAGAGATCCAGAGGAGCCAAAGTTGTCTTCATCCTCGGTATAAAAGCTAATAAATCCCTGTGAAAAGCACTGTACCTTGGTTAATTTAAAATAACGTAGGCAGCTGTAAAACTCTTAAAGACAACTAGGAGCAAAATTTAATGCAATCAGATTGAAAGATACAAAAACAAGAAACATCTTCAATGACATCTCCATAGAAATGAATCCCTCAGTATAAAACAAAATTGAAACCAAACTGAAGAAGTCTGTACAATATTGCCACGAAATTACTCAGCTACCAAGAATACAATCGGAAACCATTGATTAGTGTTGATACATGGAAAAAATTGAAGAACTCCTTCAACTTAAGCTACAAGGGAGATAGAAAGATAGAAAGCTAAAAAATAGAGATAGAAAGAAATAGCACATCAAATAAGGAAGATGGCAAGGAATGATCTTACGAAAATAAGCAGAAATTATTCTCAAGGCAAATATTCAACAATCCAAAATATTCGAGCACTACACCAGCACAAGAAAGTCACCAACAAAATTACGAACATACCACCTATAGTACTGGTAAAGTATAAACAATCAATAAAGCAAAGTAAAAGTGATAAAAAGAAATATTTCGAAGAAGACGATATCAACAGTACCGAAAATCTCTAATCATCAATGACCACTAACCACCAAAATATTCAAAGGAGATTCATTTGCAAGTACACTTACACCAATATAATCCATACTGAAATGAACTCATACAAAAAATGTATCATAATGCTGCAAATCGAATTCAATATAAAGGCAAACACAGTGTTAAATCCTAGAA
The DNA here is from genome assembly GCA_963932295.1 of Tipula lateralis. NCBI lineage: Eukaryota > Metazoa > Arthropoda > Insecta > Diptera > Tipulidae > Tipula > Tipula lateralis. The sequence goes on from OZ010738.1 coordinate 146,035,783, forward strand.
CAATTTACAAACAGGTAACTTCAATGGTCTGGTCTATGACATGGAAACACAATAAAAAAGAAAGAAATGAACTACTGCTGTTCGTTAACTAATGTCTTCGACGAATACTGTAATGCTTCTGGCCTAGCACGATAATCTACATTGAACTGCAAAAAAAAAAATCAGTTAGACACAGAAACCGAAATAAAGAGACATAAGTGGAGATGGATTGGCTAGATAAGCCTAGTTGAAGCCAAACAACTTGATAAATCGTGGGAAGTGATTAACGCTGTAGCCCCACTAGAGTAGATGGCCTACCCTAGTAGTCCTAAAAAATCTAGAAAGGATTACATGAATATAAAACAATATGATTGTTGAACAATAAACTCATTTGATACGGGAAATATATTTAGATCATAATATTAGCTTGCGTTTATATTAATTTGAATAAAATTAAATGGTCGAAACGAAAGAACTGTGTAGGCATCCATCTCTATATACATATACGTGTCTATACATAATACCCAGTTGAATACTTTTCTTTGTTTTTTGTTGATTACCCTTAAGGCTTAGAAAAAAAAATTTTCCCATCTTTAATTCCAATGCAAACTTATTTTAATATAAACAAAGTTAAAGAAAATCTGTTTTGATTGCTTGCCTTGCCGCTTAATGAAAAATGTTCTGTTTTGTCGAACAAAAAACAGAAGAAAACAAAAAAGTTTCCAAAACTAATACGAAACACAAAGGAAAATCTAATGGCGAACAGAACAACAACAAAACAAAATAAAAAGCAACCATCAAAATTATTAATTAATCTGTTGTATATTCACAGTAAATTTATAATGATTTTAATCTTAACGAAAAACACTGTACTTAATTTACTTAAAACCTTTTCTTCTTATTCTTTTCTTGTTACTCACCAGACCTCTCTCGGTTTGTTTTCTCGTGTTTATCCTCTATATACACTTACATACAATGTACATAACATTCTACACGAACATTTTTTAATATTAAGTCATTAATTTTAGCGGGCAACCTTCGAATTTGAGCGCTGCCACACGAAAGGAACATCACCAGAGTTGAACGAGTATAAGAAAATGTTATGTGCAAGGAAGCCAAAATTAAAACATTTTTTGAAATATTCATTAATCCATAAACATACAAACAACAATTTGTTGTGAAAATCATTAAACTTTTTGTTCAGTTTGTTTATTGAAAATTAAAAATTTTCTCCGCGTTTTGTTTAGCTTTTCCAATAAGCGGCGTATACAAAGGTACTCGCATATTGAAAATACTTTCCATCGAATTTTGTTGTTGTATTGAAATGATTGTTCTTTTCTCAAACGTAAATTAACAGAAATATTTCAAAGATCAACAGAGTATAATTTATATAATGATGGGTACATTGGGATGTATAAAAGTCTCAAATCATTGAAAAATCGTTTATACCTTGGTGCACTAGGTACTATACAAAGGCAAAGTAATTTTGCAAAACATTTCTGCAATTTGAAAATAATGATTAAAAACCATGGTATATTAAGTTATACATAAATATATATATATATATATATATATATATATATATATATATATATATATATATATATATATATATATATATATATATATATATATATATATATATATATATATATATATATTTATATATATATATATATATATATATATATATATATATATATATATATATATATATATATATATATATATATATATATATATATATATATATATTTATATATATACATATATATATATATATATATATATATATATATATATATATATATATATATATATATATATATACAGGGTATTTCTTTTAAACTGAGATGATCAAATATCTCGAAAAATAGCCACTCTACTGAAAAAATGTCCAATCAAAATTTAATCATATCGCGGGGAAAATACGTTAGTGCAAAAAAATAGTACCCACCCCCCGCTTTGTAGGTGCGGCGGGTGAAACTTTTAAACTAAGATAGGAAGCCATATTTTTTATTGCAGATACGGATTCTACGACTAAAAATACGTATGAATTGAATGAAATATTTTGTTCGGTTCATGAAAGACGGCGTAGTAATCGACGAAATTGAATATTTTCAATTTCTTCTTAGAACACACGCATTCGATTCTGCAATACGTTTGAAATAAAATTCGTCATCAAAACAATTTATTTAGTTTTGTAAATCACATACAACGTTTGTGTTATGTCTTATCTTCATGTTTTTCGTAACTGCAAAATAAACGATAAAATACTTTAGAATGGAGCGTTTAACTGTGGCAGAGAAAATTGAAATGGTTCTGGTGTGTGGAGAAGCTGGCAGAAATCTTGGAAATGCTGTTGCTATTTACGCTCAACGCTTTTCGGATAGGATTCGTTCACGTGCTTCATTTGGCCATACTATTAAACAATTTATTACTGATGGAAATGTTCAACCGAAAAAGAGGATCCGCTAAAATTCTGGTTTTCCGTATCGATAATTTTTGTTGATGCTAAAAAGATCAACACGGTCTTAGCTTCACTAGAACCGTCTCTATTAACACAGCTAATGGGAATTATCGTCATTTGCGCCAGAAACTCGACGATACGAATATATAAAAAACCAATTAATTACGTTTTTTTCCGAGTATAAACGTCGCATAAATCGATTACTATCCGAACTACCGCTGGGTTGCTCTACGGCCAAGCCAATTATTTCATGAAATGCGCCGGGTGGCTGGAGACAATATGAACAATGAAGCCGTTAGAAGTCTATAGGCTCAACGTTTACCAGAACATGCGCGAGCCGCGGTTGTTGCCTCAAGTGGTACAACTGAAGAAATTACCAGAATTGCTGACGCCATTATGGATGCATTACCATCACGGAAGATCAACGTAACAGGTTTACATCCAGCCGAATTGACTCCAAATTCGTTATCATGTAATCAATCATTAGATGAACTGGACCAAATCCGAATGGAAATTAACAAACTGACTAGAAATATGGAGAAATTAATGTCGCAGCACGATCAAAGTAGAAATAGGAATCGAAGCCAAATACGAAGCAGTAGCGCACGAAGTCGAAGTTTAACACCGGATTATTGCTGGTATCACATTAAGTTTGAGAAAAACTCACGGAAATGTCGAAGTCTGCGCCGTTATAATAAATCAAACGGCCCGGATGATAGTGTTTAAAACAAATGAAATGGATCTGCTGCCACTTGTGGTTCAGCAGATTATCCACAAGTAGCATAATCAGACTTTCTATTATTGATAAAAAAATCGGCACGATCATTTCTTATCGACACCGGTACCGATGTATCAGTTTTACCACTATATAAAAAATTAACGCGTAGTTTAATGAAACTTTATGCTGCAAACGGCTCATCTATAATACCTATGGTACAATTAGGCTCCAGCTAGACTTAGGATTGAGACGACCATATGATGGGAATTTCTTATTGCTGATGTCCAAACGCCTATATTAGGATCCGACTTCATCTCATACTATGATTAACTCATCGATTTAAAACGGGAAAAACTGATAGATCGCGAAACTAAATTAGAATTGAAATGCATAAATCGACAGCTCAATATTTCGTCACTAAAAACTTTTGACAGAAGCAACATATTTGCAGAACTTTTACATGAATTCAACGATCTAACACGTCCAGTGCAAATAAAGCTGATCAACTCAAAAATCTATCATCATATCGAAACAACTGGCCAACCAGTATTCGCACGTCCAAGACGCCTGGATCCCGTAAAATTGGCTGCTGCAACGGCTGAATTCGAATTTCTGATGAATCATGGAATATGTCGCCCATCTTCAAGCAACTGGGCTAGTCTATTACACATGGTCGCAAAACCAGATGGATCATGGCGTCCATGTGGTGACTACCGTGGTTTAAATGCTCAAACCGTACGTGACCGCTATCAGATACCCTTCATACAGGATTTTACTGCAAATTAGTTCGGTAAGGAAATTTTTTCAAAGATAGATCTACAAAAAGCATTGACGATGCTGAAAGCACTGACGACCATGGCGTTCGGCTTATGTAACGCTCCACAGACGTTCCAACGATTAATGCATGAGGTGTTAAGAGGCCTCGAGTTCGTCTTCCCATACCTCGATGATTTATTCATCGCCTCAATAGATACAATTGACCATCAACAACATCTCCGTATCATCTTCGAAAGATTACGTCGATATGGATTAGCGATAAATGTGGCAAAATGCGAGTTTGCTAAATGTGAAATTAAGTTTCTTGGGAATCTGAATACACCACAGGGAATGTATCCTTTACCGGAAAAGGTAGAAGCAATTAAAAAAATTGCAAAACCAACTATAGCGAAGGATCTTAAAAATTTCCTTGCTGTTATCAATTTTTATCGTAAATTTCTACCAAATGCAGCAGAAAGTCAGCGACAACTGCAGTCAATGATCATTGGAAACAAAAAGAATGATAAGACACCGCTTAAATAGTCAACAGAAACCGATAAAGCATTCGAAAATTGCCGAAATATTTTAGTTAACGCAACGTACCTGGCATTTCCTTCTCATAATGCACATCTAGCACTTTACGTTTACGCATCTGATTTTGCAGTGGGGGCTGCTCTGCACCAAGAAGTAAATGGAATTTTTCAGCCATTGGGATTTTTTTCAAAAAAGTTCACCAGTGCACAAAGCAATTATAGCACGTATGACAGGGAACTGTTAGCTGCATATATATATATATATATATATATATATATATATATATATATATATATATATATATATATATATATATATATATATATATATATATATATATATATATATATATATATATAATTATATATATGAGGGAGTTGATCTGGCAAACAATGGCTCCCATGACCTCAGACACATAGTGACGTCTTCTGGAAAGTATTTTGTGTAATTCTTACCGAAAATCACATAGCCACAGTTTATACTAATTCTCCGGTGACGATATGATGATCTTTGCTTATGGTTCAGTGTGCTGTAATCTGCTGTGTGCTGGTGCCGGGTTAAATAATCAAATTCATTAGGTCGAATTATCTATCCACTGTCTATCAGGCGGACCTTTTGTAATTTTGAAAGCAGCACTCACACAGAAAAATAATAAGTATTTTTCGCTTTCAAGTAAAATTTTTGATTGCATGCGATAGGATTTAAGACAGATATTTCTAAAATATTAAAATTATTTCGATTGAACAGAAATAATATAAATCTTATTTTCGAGCGTTTGTCGTCTTCTTATATGGAAAAACAATCTTATTCTTAATCTATTTATGATGATCTATAGTATACATTAGCACACATTAGCATTAGACCATGAGAAAACTGATTGGACACTTCGTTTTTCAAATGCATGTGAATTTATCCTAGAACCCACTTACACACATATGAAGTTAGCCCAGCTCATGTTTCCTTTATATGTCGAGGATAAACAGTTTACCTACAGGCGAAGGTTTACTTTGTAGGATACGTCGACTGAAGAATTTAACAAATATAGCTTTGTCGTGTTGCAATAGGGTTAAAATTTGGGCGGATTTGGTCGATGAGTGCATTAGTTATATTCGTGGGTATTTCAGATCTTCAAACCATTGCGCCGATTCCAAGTATAATTAGAATTATAAAATACCATAAGTCGATATGTTCATCCAATATGCTTCACTATGGTACGATGTCCTGATAGGGTGTGACCAAAGAATTTCGTTAACTCTGAAAAAAGTTTGGACTTGAATCACGTTTCATGATTTGTTGTGATACTACGTGGAACGCTGAATCGCAATATGTAATTATAAACAAACGTTGGACAAATTTGTAAATCTGTCGATACATGTGAGTAAACCAATTATATCGATTAGATGGTAGTATCATGTTGGGGTCACCAATGAACTATCCTACAGCTCGAATGTTGCTTAGTTTTATTTTTGGGCTGATGTTACATTTTCATCTGCTGTTTGTCTTGAGAATAATTCGAGCTGTAATTCAAATAGCTTCAAAGTATAAATAATATGCTTTTTTTTGTATCAGTGTATGATTTTCACTAAAATCGGTTTCAAAAATATATAATTCAGTGAAAAAGAAGTTAACTATGGGCTTTGTATTTACATCGCTTTTTGCCTCGTTTCTTTTTTGAATGTGTTATTGGATTGACTATTTCCTGACCTATTGAAGGTATGGGTGATCCAATTTTTATGTTGGATAAACGGAATGTGGTTGAAAATTACCGGGGTGCACCATTTTATCCATAACAAAAAAGCTTTTGGAATCGAAGGTCCAGAAAATTGTGTCTTTTCAATTGAAATTATTTATTTGTTCTGAGCAACATGGTTTTTTATCTTATAGGGCAACAGTTAAACCTTAATCACTTATTTCTAACCAGGAAGTTAGAAAAACTTACCATAGGAGGTAAAAATAAAAGTTTCACCTTCAGATTCATTTATAAAAGTTTCACCTTCAGTTTTATTTTATATTTTGTGCAGGTGTTCACTTCACGGAAAAAAAGAACAAAAAATGGTTTTAAATATATATATATATACAAGTATCCCTCGTTTAACGCGGTACTTATACAACGCGTTTTCGACATAACGCGATTTGAAATAAAAATCCGTTTCAGTACAACGCTAAATTTCTTATTTTATAGCGCAAATCTATTTAACGCCCAAACCACTTTTCATGAGATATACTGTTTGAAGACAGTGAAACAGATCAGTCCTGATCCTGAACAACAAAATGAAGTTTGTTAATTAACTTTTAATTTTTTCAGTTTGTTGTTAAATATTATAATACACATGTTAGTATGTACATACATTTATATCAGTAAATACAGAAAACCTTCCATATTGATGGATTTACTATTCAAAAGTTTTGAATTGGCTTTGAATAGGCTAAAATGTTGAAGTTCGATTTAGCAGATGCTTGTTCATATATTAGGATAATCGTGTTTTAAAGGAACGGTTAACATTCCTCTTGATTTTATTTTGTCAATAAAGTCCACTATTTTGCTCTTGGGTGTATATATGTACCACGGTATGTTGTACTCTTAAATAACTTTTGTCTTTATTTCTATGGAAAACACTTATTTATTTAAATAATTTTGTTTTCTTTATTCATATAAGTGTAAATGAATAAGATTTCTTGAGTGACATTCTTAACATTGGATGGGGATCACTTGACCGGTGGTCTTGACCAGAGAGTTTATTTTACTTTAATAAGCAGCTTCTTTGTGCTGTATAATAATTCTAATACAAACTATTAAACTTTCTGAATCGGACGGCCGCTTTGGTGATTTCTTTCATTGGACTGTTGTGTGTTATACAAGAATTCTACTTTTGTGTATTGTGTGATTGTTTGTTGTAAAATCTTAAAACGGACTTAAAGATAGAATGTATGGAATGGAATGATCGATCAGGTTAGCTAAAAATGACCGCACTTAACTATTTATTCATTTAAATAGTTTCCCTTACAAACGAATTGACAATGTATTAGATCATCATATTGTATATAGAAATGCTGTCGGGTCATTACGAAAATTTATATTCCCCACGCGTTAGATGGTGATGGATTGGGGATTATAGGGACACATCTTTAAATACAGCATATGATGAGATGACCCAAAGATGTTTTTTTAAAATACTCCAGTTTAACTGTTGAGGCGATACGAATACATATGATGAATTTAGAATGGTCCTTACCTATCCAACTAACAATAATAACAAACTCAAATCCTAATGTGAAAATGATTATACTAACAATATATAATAATTTACTAATATGTAGTTAGCAATGACTCTGCTGTGGATTATCACCTTAGTCGTTTCTGTGATTGTTTCCTTTTCCCAAACCTTATATGTTGAGATGCAAGCAGGGACTGGGCCCGCATAATTTTGGAGTAAAAATTCTCAGATGTCTATTTGGAACTCTGCTGAATATACTCCAGGATTATGGTAACAATCTCAGATTCACCGTAACTGGTTGGCTTGTACTTCCCCTATCATATCATATCATATCATATCATATTCGCTGTCGAAAATATTTGCCATATCAAACATATCCGATTGTCTGAAGCTAAAAAAGGATGTCAAAAAATTGTTCCGATAAGTTTTTTAGAAACCGTTCTTGAACGTGGGCAGGGAAGTGCGGGATAATTTCATTTAACCACACTCGGTCTTCAATAATTGAACAAATATTGTAAATATAGGAATGCTACACGAATCGATTTCTTTTTTTGACCTAACTTTCACTTAATGAAAGCTTACATAATGTTTCAATTCATTACATTTATCTTTTGTTTGATCAGTATGACTCCCCGATCTGCTCACCATTTTATCAATGCCACTCGGACAGAATTGAAAGAGTTCAGGAGCAGTTCAATGAGTATGGTCCGCCACGTTTACCTTTGACAAGAACACATTAGTATGCTCTTGTGTGCCACCTTACCAGCATGGAAGCTGCAGCTTTTAGATTCCGCCAATGTTATCTTGAACATGCGGATTGATTATACAACCGAGGTGTGGATCGAAATTATTTTTTGCAGATTTATCAGCTATTTGTTATTACTAGTTACTGTAATAAAAATTTTGACCCGGTTACAGACATTTTCATTTCCATATTCATTATTTTAAGCTGGTTGTTCTTTAAAATAATGAATATGGAAATGAAAATGTGGTTCCTTTTAGTAACTAGTAATGAAGACTTTCATTACTATTTTGTTATATGTTAAATATGGGTACGGTGAAGCTCGATCTACCGAGAGATCTTGCCAAAATAGTTGGATGCCAAAAACGTTATAATGTCAAATTAGTTGCTTCATATCTATCCCATTTCAGCCACCCCTTCGACTACAAAATAACATTTTCCAATCATTTTATTATATTGGGTTGTAATCAATAAATACACTTTCGTTACATGTGTCGGTAAACTTAAAATAATTTCAAATTTATCGACAAACTATATCGAAAATAAACCAATAATTACAAAAACTATAAATGCTGTACAACTATTAAAGTAATACACATATTCATTTCAATTTTGCTTCTAATTACTATATTTTTATTTCTTTTAATTTTAACTTTGTTGTTTGGAAATTAAAAGGAAACTTAAAGTATAAAATAAGAAAATGTAACGATATAAAAGAAAATTACATTTTCTTTTAATGTGTCTTTGGTACGAAAAAACTATTATATATCGAAAACTAACCCTATTATAACGTAAGTGCAATATAAATACTATATATGCATATACACCAAGACCTCGTTTTGTGTCGTTTCATTTTGCGTTTCGTTACGGAATTAATACTTGTTTTTGTTGACAAAATAGCTTTGGTCATGAAATTTGACATTTTAAGAAGTTTGAATTATAGAGGGTAGTCGTTTGATATAACGAGAGCGTTTAATCTGGATGCTACAACTGTAAGAATTATTTAAGCTCGAGATATGAGGTTTAAGCTATACCTACTTCTGTGGAAAATAAAAGTAACGCAGTCACAATGTTGTGTCAAAGTTGAGAACTTCTGCTACTGGAGATTCACCGATACTTTTTAATTTCATGTGGGAATACCTCCTTAGTAAAACAGAAACACCTCAAGATCGTATGTTATCTTATCATCTTTTTCATATGCAGACGATATCTGTGTAATTGGATTAAATGGCAACGGAGTGAAAAGATAAATGACGAACTAGAACAGTGTTCAGTATCCGTTGGTCTCAAAATCAACAAGTCTCAAATTAAATATTTGATCTCTGGTTTTCGAGGCCAAGGCGCAATTGATTTTAGTACTGGTAACCACACGTTTGAAGGAGTGATAAGATACAAGTATCTTGGATCTCAGGGGATATCAAGATTCGCCTTGCCGCTGTCAATCGAGCTTTATATTTTGTACATTCACTTCTGAAATCAAAATATTTTCTTTAAAGTAAAAGCCTTCTTTCAGCAGGTGAAAAGGTCGCGGAGTAAAGAGCGGTCTGACTTCCTTTAATTGTTTACAAGAGCATGAAGAGTTGATTCGTGATCGACATCGATGGAGTCAGATTGATGACATGGTACGGGGCAATATATGACGATATGTATCACGTAAAGCAATTTTGGAAATGATTACATAAAAGAACTTTCATATCCAAAACGATTTCTTTAAGCTGTAAGGCCTGCGATTGACTCTTCTTCTAGGTGACAGTTAAAATGGTGATTTAAAGTTTAGACCGTGACCCACTAATCAGAAAATCCTACAGCTATAAGCGGCTATTCAAAGAACCGGTTGCCCGATTAGAAACACAAACGCGTGGATGAAGACACTATTATTTAAAGACTGAGTTTCGACTTGTGCTATTAAGCTGAGTTCATACTTCAATTTCTTCGTTTTTTCATTTATTCGTTCGTTCAGTAATTTTAATCTACTGTCGAAACATATAAGTTTTTGACATTTGTGTTTCTTGCTTCCAAGTGTATCTTCAAAAAAACATGATTTTGGTGTTTTGTTGTCTCTTTTACTCAGGGTTGGTTCAAGCAAAAAGTTAAAATTAAACTAATTTGTGAAAAAGGTTGAAACAAAAAAATATCATTTTGGAGTACTAAGATTCGCCGAAAAAATTGGGCGTATCCAGCAGGTTAAGATCTCCTTATTAGATATTCTTCAATATAAAATAGTCTGAATTGCAGACTATCATCTAGTTTGCTCGATGTACAATCTATATTTTATTTTGGGTTTGGGTCTTAGCTAGGCTGTCACTCAGAGCTGTCATATAAAAACATATTAATTTATTATACATATTATTTCCGCATTTATTTGTGTCCATTGCGAATTAACGATTGACTTTCATGCATTATATTTAAACTGATGAATTGTTTTTCACCAATTTAAATACCAAAGACTCAAACCATAAAATATCTACAAGAAGTAGATATAAATTTCGTATCTCACTAAATAGTGAGATTTTCTACATTTATTTAGTAGAATAGTTTGCATCCAGTACATTGAGATGTGAGATATCTACTTTTTTTAGTGAGATCTCAACGTGCTGGATACGCATATTGTTTGAATGAACGAATAAATTGAAGTATGAACTCAGCTTTACTGAAATAGCAAAGCGTATTGAAATATAAAAATTTTGATGATTTGTCAGAAAATGTCAAATTTGTCTTTATACCGCTGAATACCTAATCCCTTATATCGTCTATGAACCAGATAGTAATATCAAATTTAAAACTTTAAAGTGATGGTCCCGATAAGCTTATACATTGCAACAATTTTGAAAGAAATTAAATAGCATGACAATGGTATAAGGTATATCATCTTCCAGCAACGATGTTTGGCGTATGTGTTCAGAATGTGTCCACAAAAGCACCAAAGATTATTCAGTTTTAGAAATTAGTGATACCCCTGCTGTTGGTCAAGAAAACGCTTACCTAGCTAGAAAAAGTGATTTTGAAGAAATTGACTGATATAGACGAATTGCTAGCGACATCTAGCTACGAAATGTTTAACGTGGATTTAATGCAACTTGATCGTGTATTTGATTTTTACAATATTTTTTTTATCTCTAATCTATTTTGGGGCTCAAGGCACTCCTTACTTGTTCGCGGTTTGCTTACGTCCTTACTTTATAGCTCCATGCCAGCCTATAGTGCTGGCATGAAAGATGGGTCGACCCATAAGTTCTGCATTCCAACAGGGGGTCATAGTTGTGTTCATTCTCACCACAGATCGTAATCTCATGGTAAAAAATTCGTTTTACATCCTGCCCCTATCAAGATTCGAACGTTGAGTCGTTTCGTTTTGCATCTTGTTTTTGGAACATATCTACGCAAAGCGAGGCCTTGGTGTATATATATATATATATATATATATATATATATATATATATATATATATATATATATATATATATATATATATATATATATATATATATATATATATATATATATTTGATAAATAGTTGGTTTGTCATATAAAATAAAATAGTATAGACATACATACATATATGTACATGTACAGTGAAAAAGCTCTAATTTTTTTTGTAGAAAAATAGTTTTGTTATCGTGCTAGAAAATCTTATATACTTTTAATTAATTGGAAAAAATACTAAAACCGTGTTTGTTTGTGTATTTAATTATTTAAGTTTTAATAAATGATTATTTTGATAAATTATTGGTGTTCGGTTCAATTAATTTTATTGAGATTTTTTATGTGGAAAATTGTTATTTATGGACCAACGAACAAAAGGTGTATCTTTGTGGATAATTTCATTGCACCATAGGATATATTACACATATACATACACGCTTTTTGATTGTATAAGTTTCTATATAGTATATATATACAAAGTTTAGGTTTTGTCCAATATATCCAACGTATTTAAAATTTAGTATCCCCATGTGTTTACCAACAAAAAAAATTATAGTAATTACTACAACTATTGAACCATTTTAGATCCTTTTTTACACATACATATACAATTTTTAATGACGTACTCGTATAATAAATTATATGATTTTTATATAATTAGGAAAATACCATATAACCATATTATTCTATGTATGTATGAATCATAAAAAAATTTCCACTTCTGAACTTAATTACTAATTTTATTTATAGTTTCTATTTTTTAAATAAAAACCAAAAATGTGTAATTTATTAATTAAAAAAAACAAAAAAGTTTTATTGATAGTTTATTGTAACATTAAATTTATAATTACACTATGTATTATGCTTATTCATACTTATATGTATATCACATGCTTTATGACAACATATATGTACTATTATTTATTACATGGAGCATTATGTTTATGTACAAATATTTAATTTGTTAATTTATTTAGACTCGTATACATATCTTTATGTGCAAGATGATTTTCTACCTGTATCTATTTTATGTACACATGTTTTGGCAAAACTACATCTATACGAACACAATTAAAATTATGTAAGTTTAATTTAAGATAAATAATTTGTCATAAAATAGTATTTTGTTGTAAATCTATTCGTTAAAGAGGTTGTTTAGATCAATATTCGATTTTATCTTAGATGACTATTATATAAAGGTATTATAGGTGGGAGGATTTTATGATATCGTATATCAAAATGGGATCGAAAAGTTGATTGATTTTTTTTATGTTGAGAAAAATTTTGTTTAACAGGCCAAAAACATCGACAACGTAGGAGGAAATCGCGAAGAAAAAAGTCAGTATGTAATAAGCACCAACTAACACTCGGTGGTACAAGCTATACCGGCTGTCGGGAAAGCGATGGGGACGTAGGTCAAAACTGCTCCGTTTCCCCTTCTGTCGGTAACTTTGTACTTCCTTATTACTTTATTAACAACAACACTTGATGTGGATTTTATTCAGGTTCTCTTTTAACAATGATGTGGCCATAACCACACAAACACCACTCAACTACGGAGAATGATACCCCACATTATGAATATTCGATGCGCGTAATATTAGTCCTCCCTCGCCTTTCTGTTTATTTAAAGGCAAACTATAAGTCACATTATTCGATTTTATCTTAGATGCTTACTCTATATATGATATATTGGTATTAATTACATCGTTAGAGCAGTTTTGTATGGGAATTTTATGGTATTGTGTGTCAAAATCGGATCCAAAACTCGGTTATTTTTTTTAAAAAGTATCTACAGTAAATAGAGATCCGTTCCAATTACCATGATTCAGTTAACTTATCGGTCGAATCATTCTAATGTAATCATTAAAGTTAAATAGAGATTCACTACTCCGCTCAAAGAGCTGTCATTTATATATTTGCAAAAATTTTGTGAACTGCGCAACTCATTTTGAGCTTTTAAGCTCATTCATAATGATGGTGCAAAAATTGTGCGAAATAATTCACATGACAAGAAAATCAAGGCTTTAAACGGATAAGTTAAACCTTGTCATCATTCAACGTCGTTCATTAAATTTTAATATCAAGTTCAGTATGTATTCCCGCTCTCGTCCAACTCGATTAGTTGCTTCTCTCGCTCAAGTAAATTTTTATAAATGCTGTGCAAAATATGAGTGAGAGGGATTTGAGAGTGACCAGCAGGGATAGAATGTATTCCCGAAATAAAATCAAAATTCTGGAATCAATCAAACAAACCAAAACGTCACACATTATATTTCTGACAACTCGGCATTATACAAATACTATCATTTAGTTTGATAGAATATATAGTCACGCACGGTAATGAAATCTCTATGATATCCATAGGTGAGTTATACATTTTAAACCACAGAGCATGTTTTGGTATCCATTCTTTTCCATGGAGTAACCCATCCTTTGATCCGCTAGAATGCACTCTTAACTAACACACATTTTTGGAGGCACAAGTGACTTTCGTATTAATAATACTGAAGCACTCGGGTAAGCTTCCCTTTTTATGTTTCCCTATCCGTGTGATCGCTTCTAGTCTATCCGTGCAACTATCGGCTAATTTTTCCATACCTTGAAATCACTTGGGACACACTTAAACACATTTTTTTATAGTTTTTATGTAAATTATGTATAAAACAGCGTAAAGTACAATAAATGTAAATTACATATAAAAAACAAAGGCAACATCATTCACAGTGCCATCTACTTTGAATGTCCACGTTGTTAGTTGGAAATCAATTTTTTTACTCTTATCCGAGCCAGTTAATATGATTTTTAACAAAATTAACCTGTTAATAATTTAAATCTTGATCAAAAATTATAGTGACATTCAGTATGTAGTTGATAAAAATTGTACATAGTTAATTATTTCACAAATCCTATTGATAAAATAGTAAGAAATTTTTTAACAGATGGTGCTTTAATTACAATAAAATTTAATAAGAGATGGCGTGTCAGTTTTTTTTACATAAAATCTTTTTTTTACGTTTTTTACATACAGAATATAAAAATAACCGTTTGTAAATAACACGGTTTTTACATGTAAAAAGTTGTGTAAATTACATCGTGTAATTTACACGCCCAACAGTGTTTAAAATTAAATCTCTTGTGATTTGCTTACTATATCCATACACATCTATACTCACTTTCGTTTCTAAGATGTGGGGCTTACCGATGGTGTTTCCTTCGCCGAATAAGATAAAGTTATCTACAAATTACTGGATATCTATATCTTAAGAAAACTCCAGCTCATATGCAGATAGCAGAGTATATTGATAAATTTTTACTTCCTTGCGGTTGTCCAATTTCGACCGCAAATTCCAACCTGTAACTTGTCTACACAATATAAGTAGCAAGCGACCAGCTTTAGAAAATAGCGAAATAAATTATGTGTACATAGCTCTCACCAGTGGCAAGCGGGTTATCTTTCATAATTTATAGCGATTCTTGCGTGTAATGAGTAAAAGTTTGACTGGTGTTTTGAAGTTCTAGTCTTTTGAATATTGATCTGCGTCTGAGTCATCAATAATCAGAATACGAACTGAAGCAAAGATGTAAACATATTGTGTTTAACATAAACATATAACGCGAATAGGAGACAATCCAATTGGATATATTTAATAAGGTCGAACTTCAATCACTTCTGGTTTACTTAATAGTTTCAATACCGAGATCATGGTGGTGTTTCGAACATACCATTGAGCATTCGTAATTTTCTGTTTGATGCGCTATTGGATATCCACAACTGAAAGCTTTGATTTCCTGATGCCAATTATCCAAATTAATTTTATTTTAGAACACTGCCATCAGGAACACCTGCACTTGCGTCATTTATGCCAATTATAAGATATTTTCTACAGACAATTCTTTGATAGAAGTTCTTTCATTTTATGTACTTATGTAATATCATGCCAAACTTTGTCGATTTGGATTCTAAAGTCAGCATGGTAATACTTCATAGAATTATTAATCCAGTAGAAAAACTGGAAGTATTGATTTAATAATCCTATGAATTATACTACCATTTTAACTTCAGATTCCAAATTGATGGTCTGGTATAATCTGTTGCGCTTCCTTTGTTGAGTTAGGTTGAGTTAGTAGGTACCATTTGAATGAGTAATCATACTCGAACCTTTACGTCATTGGTACTCGACTTTAGTATTACCAGTGAGTGATCAGATGATTGATCTTCCGCAATTGAACAGATAAGGCATATCTAATCATTTTATTATACCACCATGCATGTTAGATAGAAGTTTAAATTTCCAAGAGTAAAGTTACTACTATGGATAAAATGATCATATAAGTGGTTATATTTTGATGAGCGGAAGATGCAGCTGTTCGTGTAGAGGATAACTAACGAAACATTAAAATTGAAGAGTATACATGAGTTTAACACGCAACAAACATACAAAAGGGATGCGAAGAGAAGCAGCTGGTTCAGGACCTACGATATATAAGCGAGAATCAGTTTTAGCCTAACAATCTGCAATTTCATTGTGCTCAATATGGGCAGCAACTCACATGTTACGTTATTGTTACAACCATGTTGGTTCAGAATTTTTTTACAATCCTCTATCAGGTTCGAGCTGGTTACAGGATTGTTCAAGGAGTTAAGGACAAAAAAATGTAAAACTGAAAACACGCAGTGAGTAACCGCAGTTTATTCTCCCTGATGAATAGAACAGTAGGTCCACAGTTTGCCTGATATTGTCAGATCATGCGATGGACAGTAGTAACTTAAATTAGCACACTGTTCAGAGCAAACTGAAAATAATACAAGCGATTCGAATAATTGTTTGAGCATGTCTGTTAAGGACCGTATAACCCTGGATAGATAAAACACCTGAAATAATATGTGGAAATAAAAACAGGTAGAAGCCTATTAATTACCATGTCAATGGCATAGATAGTTTAAATTCAGTGAGAATTGAGACAACCTTAAGAAGAGCCGAAAAAGTTCCACACCTCAGCAGTCCTCTAGCGAAAGCGAACCGAACAAGCTGTACCTAAAATTAAGGATTGTAAGTGGAGTAGGGCGAGAATTAGCACCATGGCTAGAAGTGGAGTTGGAGACATGGCTCCAGTTACAACCTTTCTGTAGTCAGTCCAAAATTTCATCCCAAAAAATCTGATTTTTAATGCTGGTAATACTGCTATATTTATGACATACAGGATACTATCATGACAGAAAAAAATGCAATAAATACAAACCAAAAATAAGTTATATAAAATATGAAAAAATGTATTTTTTCGAAATACAGATTTGTACTATGCAAAATTGTCAAATAATAACGTTAAGATCAAAGAGGATCTAAGTCGAATGATTGAGATAAAAAATGTGATGAGGATCTCATTGTCTGTACGGCTTTCAGATTGTGTTTTCGAAATATACTCATTTCTTACATATTCAAAATTCACTATTTTGCACTATTTCGTGAAAGTTTTTTGTGTCATTAAAAAAACGTTTTTGAGCTGTTTACAATCAGCCCAAAAATGTAAGTTGTCATGATAGACAAATTTTTTGGGATGACTCTATAAATTGTGAATATATTATAGTTAATTTAGGCTGACACTGAAATATGAAAGAAAATGTATTTTTAGTGTTGCCATATCAACTTTTTGCGATAGAATTTGGGTCATCTTCACATACATCCAGTTACAGTTGGAAAAGCTATATTTGGCAGACAGTTCAGTTTACCAATTGAAGATGTTACTTTAACCACTGGTTACCAAACAACAGATGCATAAAAGTTAGCATTGGAAGAACTAGAGCTTTGTGGATAAAATATAGAATTTTGGGGATTAATCCTCAAAAATTACCAAAATCTTTAAGACATTATCAAACAATAGCACGGGCTTTTTATAGTTTAAATTTCAGATGATACTTCCAAGAATGTTTATTATCCAAGTAAATACCAAGGTGTTTGACGTATTCAACTTACAACTGAAAAATGATGGTACTGAAAAAGTTGCAGTGTTCATACGCCATTAAAATGTTACCATCTCGCTTTAAGACGGTTTCACATATTAATCATTATCCAGACATCACTGTTATATAATGGAATAACGTGTTAAGTTAAATCTGATAAGACATTCAGGTTCTTGCCTGAAACCCTCCAAACCAGACAAGCATAAGTTTGAGCGATAAAATCAGACTAAATAGAAATAAAAATTTCCGGGAGTAAAGTTATTACTATATGGATTAACTGATCATGATGTAGTTTTTTTTATAAGCGGAAGATACATACTGAAATTGGAGGAAATGGAACAGCAGCCAATAACATAGAAAAGAGCTTTCGTCTCATTGAATTGCACGTCAAAAACTCTATACCATACCACAAAATCATGAAAAATTGAAAAGCTAAGTTGACTAATTCTTAACATGTTGCGCGGTTGACATAATAACCGATTAGTGTGTGTAAAAGCATTAATTGAACCACCGGCAATACGTTTAAATGGGATCTCAGTTGAGTTACGCTCCATTTATGATCTGCGAGAATGCCGTTCTAAAATAATCTATGGAGTTAATTTCGATACCGCATAGTATTCGGGCTAACTGAAAATACTTGTTGTAGTGTGAATAAGCAATGAGATTTGTGTTTATGAACCTGAAACCATGCTACAATTAGGTTGTTGTGGCTGCTATCGCATACTTAGGCCGGCGATCGGTCCGTTGTGATACCACTTTGTACGGCTTTAGATCCGAGTGTTATCGAAGTACCATCTGCGCATTGCATAGCTCCATGTCAGCCTGGTCCCCCTGTACTGACATGGAAGATGGATCAGCCCATGGATTCTAAACACGACAGGAGATCCAGATATATGTTCATTTTTCACACCGATCGCACCACCCAAACGATCGAAGGTGAAAAACCCATTTGAATCTTGCCCCGAATCGGGATTCGAACCCGGTACCTCCCGCTCCACCTGGGCGGTTGGTTCCGACCATGCTACTATACTTTGACATAAATAACAAACCATCCAAAGTGAATTTGCCCACAATTTAACTATTCCCAATAAAAGCGACGATCAATTTTCAGATTCCATTTGTTATACATATGGTATGCTGTATACATGTATAAAATATATGTAAAGTAGAAATTGTTTGACCAAAATAAGTTTTGTTGATAAAATGGTACATACAAGAAAGAGTAGAAGCAGCAACAAACATATGAAGAGGAATGTCTGTTTATATTAAAAACAAACAGTCTATACAAAGAGGCAACAATTACAATTATTTTTATTAGACGGACATGTGTTGTGTGTAGTTCTGGGTTGCTTATGCATCCCTAAGTCGTTGATTAATTATTATAATCTTTTGTATTTTACTCTACATATGGTATGTATACAAATATATTTACCAAATTAATTAATTAATTTAATTAATTTTCCATTTTGGTTTGTGAAAAGCACAAAAAAGATTTTTTTGGATCAACTTAAAGTTTTGTTGCCTCGATGTTGTATAACCGATATTCATCTGTGGGAACATGTTTTAATATAATTAATTTTCAAATATGTATAACAATGTATGTTGTTAATAACATTCCGGTTTGTAAATTTAACATCTCCCAACATCGGCGAGTTAATTAAATGGTTATGGTTAAAAGCACCATAAATTGACGATTTTTGGTTCGATATTGTCGATTTAAATTTGGAAAATTTTGTTACCGCCCAGGTGGCGCAGTGGTTAAAGCTGCGGCAGTTGGAGCGGGAGGTACCGGGTTCGAATCCCGATAGAGGCAGGATGGCAAAGGGATTTTTCACCATACGATTACGATCGGTGGTGTGAATGAACACATCTATGACCCCCTGTTGGAGTGCAGAATTCATGGGCCGACCCATCTTCCATGTCAGTACTATAGGCTGGCATGGAGCTATGCAATGTGCAGATGGTTCTACGTAAATCGGACCTATAGCCGTACGTCCTCGATTTGGCTGTAATGGCGTAAGGTAGGACGTGAATAAGCGAACCGCGAAAGAGTTGGAAGTGCCTCGAGCCCCAAAACAGATAGTAGAGATAAGAAAAAAAAAAAAAAAAAAAAAAATTTGTTAACGAAATGTGTTGAAGTGAATACATGACTTAAATTAGCTATTGACCCAAATTTATAAAATTTTTTTGGACTATTTACAATAATATAAATATGTTATCGCAATTTATTACGCATACATGATAATTTGATGGGAAAAAGTCACTAGTGATTAATAAAAACATTAGGTGAGTCGACCTTAAAGCTCTTCAAACCTTATAGAAAAATAAAAAGGGAGGAGGATCATAACTCCATATCGTGTTAGCGAGTTACGGTGAGTTCTTCTTCCTGGAAGAATAACACGATTTATAATAATCTCACTTAGTTTTTTACATAGAGACCTGTATCAGTTCAAAAATTAAACAGCTTCATTTGGTTTAATAGCCAGATGGTAAAATACGCATTGAATCTACTTTTTCGAATGTAATTGACTTAATGCATTTAACAATGATGACAACTGTTTTCAAGAGTTTGATACGAAGTCTAGTTTACAATTGCATCAAATGTTTCCGGCAAAAGAAAAACAGGTTATCAAAGTGGCGATTGATACACAGCAATGTAAAAGATGGATACATTATCTTAAAAGATGAAAACATACCACCAGGATAGTAGGCAATAGGTTGTATTATTAAAATTGCAGCAGGAAAAGATGCTATCGTTCATGTGGTTACACTCAGCACAGCCACCGGGCTATTCAAGCGACCAATCACAAAAATTTATATGCCCAGCGATCGAGCCTCATAATTCTTCAACGGGGCGACATTTTGAAACTACACAACATCCTATATATCTGAAAGCTCAGTTACCTAGCTTTTAGGCGTCAACAGTCTGAACTGCTCACAAAAATTACAAAACAAACTTTATTTAATTATAGATATTAGTACGAGTTGTCGTTGTTAACATATTTATCTTCTCACATAGTAAGTCTTGTAAAATAAGGATGTGGCCCATATCTTGAATTGTTTGAAGGTCCTTACTATTTTAAATTATAAAAAATGTAGGCCTTCTCCAACTTGTCCGGAAGCTGGTTGGTATCAATGATGTATAAAGTTAACTGCGTGTTCTGACTAGAGATCGGAAGACAAGTTTAAGAAGGAATTAGTGGTACTTTTAGCCAGGAACGAACCTAGTGGCTGTGAACAGAGAAAATGTCAATAGAATACCGTGAGCTTGTTTCTGATTGTCTACCTAATCGGCTAGCCTTAGAGTCAAAATTAGGTTAGTTAAGGCTTGCAGTCCGAATCTTCTGACATAAAATTGAAAGACCGACAATCAATAGGTGATTTTCAATTAGTCATCATGTTGTTCAACAAGGAATGAATTCCTCTTTTCACTAAGTCAAATTGAGTTATGGTCTATAGACGAAACAGACAGTAGTTTCAAGGTCCGAACAGGAGGGAGATCGTACTAAATAAATAAACAAAATCTCCAATGGAACTGAATAGAACCTAGACTTTAACTGATGGGAGATCTCTGGAACTCTAGCTAGAAACTAATTTTTCGACCTTGCGTCAAAATTCTAAAATCTAATAGGGCTGACATGCATGTTAAATATTTTTTAAGTCAAAATTTTCTAAGGCAGAGCTTTATGAAATTATGACGTATATTTATTTTGAAGGTGTATAAAAGCTCTTACTGAAATTCAAAAGACCTTAGTTCCATAAGTTTGGTCATAAGATTACTTGCTACAAGAGTTTGATTAAGCCGGAGTGTTATCGAAATCTCATACTTGTACTGTGGGAACGAATCTGTGGAAGCAGTTCTTCTTTCCTTCGAAGGACTTCATGCGAAATACTACATGGTAAATTTTCTGGATATAGAGGGCCAAGAGCAACCACATGTAAAGGTGCACATCTGGGCGTAGAGCAATCACCATTGGGAAATGATGGAAAAAGTTTTCAATTCATAAAATCTAAACACATTGAAATTCACAGAACAGTGTTAAAATCAGGACCAAAAACTTTTTAGGTGCCTACATTGTGATTATAATAGTTCAGGTATAGTACATCAAAACTTATTTGCACGTTTATTTCAATTATGGTTAATGATCATTTTCAAAATGTGTTCTACGAGTAAATCTCTTCGGAGGTAATACATAGAAGAGTACATAACAATTTGACTATAATCGCTTTTTGTCACAATCACAAAACAATTCACATTGAAACGTGACTTTTCTTTAAAAAAAATTAAATATTATTTACACAATGTATTACGAATATTAATTTAATTTATCTCTACAATTTACAATAATACACAAAGAGTAATTAAAATAAATAATATTTAAAAAAAATTGTCTTCATTTCTTATATTGAAAATACATTTAAATAAAATAATAAAAGAAACAAAATCATATTGTTATTGCAGATAAGAAATCGATTTATATAAAACAAAAATAATTTGTTTTATTGTGGCATGATAAAAGTAAGTAGGAAAATTAAATTAATTTATTTTATAAAAATACAATTTTTTAAATAAGATTGTTTATTTTGTTGCTATTTTTCCAGAACATTGAAATTATATAAGAATAAAATAAAAATTTGAAATACGATTAATATATTTAATTTTCTATTTTTAGAAATGTTTTTAATCAGTTTATTTTCAAAACCACCATCAGCCATTGAATTTCGATAACAAAACCTAAATGTTTAAAGCTAAATAAAAAAAGCTTAACAATACTTGTTGCTTGAAATAGACATTAAAAATGATTATGGCTGCTAGCATCCAAATATTTATATAATATATATATATATATATATATATATATATATATATATATATATATATATATATATATATATATATATATATATATATATATATATATATATATATATATATATATATATATATATATATATATATATATATATATATATATATATATATATATATATATAATTAGAGTTGGTTGAACCCTTTAACCTTAAAGGGCACTC
The DNA here is from genome assembly GCA_963932295.1 of Tipula lateralis. Taxonomy (NCBI): domain Eukaryota; kingdom Metazoa; phylum Arthropoda; class Insecta; order Diptera; family Tipulidae; genus Tipula; species Tipula lateralis. The sequence continues at coordinate 146,058,617 of OZ010738.1, forward strand.
AATGCCACAAATGGCCCATGGTGTATGCCTAGGATTTCATCAAAGTGCACAAACGCGCTTTTCGACCTTACCAAATTTACCAACCGTTGATTTACTGGAATATTTGGATGAAATGAATATCTGGATTTGAACACAAGAGATCTATTCGATCAAAAGCTGGACAACTGCTGATGAAGTGTAAAGCTATCATCAACAATATCAAGACATTAGGCGCCTTCAGCATAACTGGTACGAATAATTCTCATGAGATGCAGGTGACTTTGAAACGGCCATTGCCAGTATGTATGGGTGCCTGACAAGGTCTGCTTTAGATTCACTATGAGAAGAGGTAGAAGAGCAGCTGTTTCAGGATCTACGATATAAAAGCGAGAATCAATATTAGCCAAACAACCTGCAATTTCGTTGCCCTCAATG
>OZ010738.1:146064030-146251530 GCA_963932295.1 Tipula lateralis
AAATCTTGAATGGTGTTAGTCTGAGGTTTTGTTTAAATATTTTGCATATTTTATTGCATACAATTCTGGAGAGTAAGATGTTTAGCTATAATATGACTATCCGGTATAGGGAATGTCCAAGGTCAGATATGTGTTAGAGTATCACTATACCAATTGAACATGTTAGTAAGGTTCTTAATATGGTCCTGTGATGATTCTTCAGTAGTCCTAATGTTTCCAAAGTTGTCTGAACTGGTCAATAAATTATTGTTTGTGAATTTTAGTCAAATGTCATATGAACCAGTCAAGCATTAGGTTCCGCTGCTATATTGGTAAATGATAACTGGGAGAGAACGAAGATTCAGAGTACGAGTATTAAACAGTACCTAAAGATCCTAAGCGTTTTAGATGGTTCGTAGCTAAAAAAAACTGAGTTTTCAATTCGGCTTCCGGACTGAAACTCAAACCTGCCACTGTCCGCCCGAATGTGCTCATTGGCTACTGGCGCTTTAACCATTATATCAATCAATTAATCAATGTATGATGTTACATTTTATCTTAATATATAATATAAAAATGGTAGAATAAAGTATGTGCGCACGACTGAATCGATTTAGCTCAATATTTTTTGTTCTGCTCGCATTTGCCAGAAGATGATTCTTACGAAACAAAATTTTGGAAAAATCCACTGCAAAAGTAGGTTAATTAAAACGATCCTATTGCATCGAATGTTGCGCGTAACTGATCCAGAAGGTCTTAAAGAAGAGAAAACTTAGAAAATTTGAGTAGAAAACTCGGAAAACTTCCGGAAAATCCGAAGAAAATTTAATTTATTTCTATTTGGCGTGATAATATGTACTGTGAATTGCAGCCACACTGCTGAACATCGGCCGGACATTATGCCTTGAAGTTGCCGATAAATATCCACACGAATGACAATCCAGTGAGCTTCTTGCCAAGAACTAGGCGATGGCGAAAATATTGCAAGGGTAAAAAATCGTACGGTGGAGGATTTATGAAGTGACTTAAGACGTTTTGGTGGAGCGATGATTCTGCTGGGTAGTAAAAGATCGACAGTGCAGATGAACTCAAAGGTTATCTTCAGTTGACTGCGAACGTGAGAGCGGCACACCAGACCAATTCATCAACTGCTGTACTTTTGTATGTTCACGACGTCTCAGGAAGATTTTATCACGTAAAACGAGAAATTTTGGCAGCAAAAGGATGATCTGAATAACTTGATTTAAAACCAAACCACTGGGGAAATGCATTCTTTCATATCTATTGACTGTGTCATTAATCAAAACGGGGCGAACAACCATATCTAACTGAGTTTTTGAATGCGCTTGATTTGCCGCGAATAACTCCGCATAACTTGATAATTCAAGGTAGGATCAGTGATAATCTTGCTGTGCAATCTGAACACCAAATTTTGGATTTTGGATAAAAAATGCAATAGACAGTCAAGAAACTGATAAACAACGTGATTAAACAACATTGATGTCGTGTTCATACTTCCTCGATTGTGATTGAGCATTTTTGGTTATTAATGATGAATTTTTTGGACATAGGTGGCGTATTAGAATGTTGTCTATCTGTATTAGAATTCGGATTGTTTTCTGTTGATCGTGATTTACTTGTTGTCATGCAATTCACTTTAGTAAAGCAGCAAATTCCTCTTTACCCTTTCGAATTCCGTTTTTATCTTAGTATAAAATTTTTTTCGCCTTAAATGTTATTTCTTTTTGGGATAAGTATGTTCCTTTGACCTTTTTGAATCGTTTGTTTGAATATTTTGTAAAAGTTTTGTTAATAGGATGTTTGAATACTATATGGCTATGTAGCTAAATTCATTGATTACGAGTGAAAAGTTTTTGTTTTGAGAATTTGTCTTTTGAGAATTGTGGTGTATAATGTTTTAAATTTCCAAGAATTGGTAAAGTTGGGATACATTGTTAATTTCATTGTCTTTGTTTTTGAATTTTTTTATTATAAGTTTGGTTTCTTTTTAATCAGGCGTAGTGGAGAAACAACCAAATGTAACCTCTGAAAGATATGTTTTCATTGCAAATAATATTATAGCAAATTATAGAAAATCAGTGGATCTGATCGTTAAACATTGTTAGACTATAATCAGAAGGACATTTTTAAATGTCAAAATCACCAGTTTGAATACAAAAATTGATATACAACCAAAAAAGTTCGTTAAAATGAAAGTGTTGCTGAAAAGGTTTTCCACTTCCAGTCGAAAACAATTTGAATTGTAGGGTACAAACCCATCACATCATTTACTAATCTCGACGGCATTAATATTCTCTTTATTAATCCTTTGAAAATGAATTGAATAACGAGATTTAGATTGAAAATAGAGAGTTTAAAGATCTTTTCCTTAGGAAATTTTCCTAAACTGGTAGATAACTCTAACCTTTAAGTCAAAAATTATGGAATTGCGAAACAATTGTATCCGTTATCTGAGCTTCTTTTACGGAAATTGAAGTATTGATTAACTGTTTGATAGCTTTCAAAACATCTCTTTCTGAATCCTTATTTGGTTCTCTATTTTCCCACACAGACATTTCCATTTTCGTGAAAAATGTAATTTGGTGAAAAACTTATTAAATTAGAAGCTGCATACATTATGGTAATTAAATATTTAATTTGTGTAATAACTAATAAAAACTATTGAAACCCTAAGGAATGATTTACAAATTACATAAGTTAACATAAGAATTTTAATTGGTGGCATTGCACGCTCTCATGCTCCATGATTATCAAAAAATAAAATAAGGGTATATACCACTTATATTATAGACTAGGCTGTAACTGATAGAACAAGAACGGGATCATTCTACTCTTTGAATAGCTCGGGTCTTGTGTAATTCCCGATCAGATGTTATTCTGGAAATAACTTCTGTTCAGATGTTCAAACGGCTTAACATATTTAAAGAAACATGTTCGAAAAACTGAGCATAATAGAAACATTTGTGATATTTGCTATCAAAGAAATGTACCCAATACAACATCTCCGATGGCGTTTCTACACGTGTACAATGCTATATTGGCCTGGTTTACTCTTCCCAGAATGTTGGGCTTCCAGCTAACCTTTTTGTCCAAGATTACGCCTAGAAATTTTGCCTTTTCAGTAAATGTTTCAGTTTTGGACGCGCTCATTGCCAGTCCACATTTGCTGGCCCACCTCGTAATAATTGGGAGGGCATTTTGGATTACCTCCGTCACCGTGCTTAGGTATTTCCCAGATACAGCTATCGGTACATCATCTGCATAAGCAATCACTCCGATCCCCTCTCTCTCCAGCTCTAACAGCAATTTATTGATTGCTATGTTCCAGAGGAAAGGAGACAGGACACTTCCCTTTGGGGTTTCCTTAGTCACCCGCCTCCTGATGGTGGATCCCCTCAGATAACCATCCTGCACCCAAGCAGGTGTTTGATTAACCCACTTTTAGGGTAATCCACCCCTAGTAGCGACCATCCCTCCAGAATTGCCTTCGTCCTTACATTGTTAAAGGCGCCCTGAATATGAAACGCTACCATGCCAAACAATTCCGAGAATATTGATTTCTCAATTGTACTTACCAAGGCATGCAGAGCTGTATCCACAAATTTCCCTTTACAGTAAGCGTGCTGAGTATGAGTCCAGTCATTAGGCTTTATTTTTGATGTAGATATCCATCAATCTTTCCAAGGTGTTCAATAGAAAAGATGATAGAGTTATGGGTCTTAAGTCTTTTGGCTAGCCCTGTGAGCATTTACCCGGTTTCAGAATCAAGATCACTGTGACCTCCGTCCACCCCCGCGGAATACAGAATAGTTTTAAACACCCTTTGAATATTACTTCCAGCCAGGGGAGCATAAGTCTCAAGTTGTTCTGAAACTCCGCGGGAATAGTTCGGTCAGGACCAGCCGATTTATAGGGTTTGAACCCTTCAAGTGCCCATAGGATCAGTTCTTTGGTTACGATATCTTTATGTGCATCGAGTGTGCTTCTTGAGTACTAGTCCCGGTCGAGTCTTCGAAGCTTCCTGGAAAGTGGGTTTCGATGAGAAGTTTCAAAGATTTTTTACTAGAAGCAGTTCAGGATCCATCCGGTTTAATTAAATAACTGGGACTGGTAGGATTGGAAGACAGAATTTTCCTAAGACGAGAGGTCTCGGAGACTTCTTCCATTTTGTCGCAGAATAGTCTCCATGACTTCCTATTTGCTTTCCTTAATTCTTTGTTGTATGCTTTGATGTCCTCCTTGTAGGAGTCCCAGTCATAAGCCTCATTCGTACTTTTGGCTCTATTAAATGCTGTCTTACACGCGTTCTAAAGGTCTCCAGTTCCTTGGACCACCATGCCGGTTTTCGCTTACCCCTGGGTTTAATTATTGGGCAATCAGCGTTGAAGGTTCGATTGCAGGCATGGTAAAAGTGTCCACTATGCTGTTCAGTTCCTTCACTGACAATGGTGGCTAAGGTATGTTTGATATATTTGGTATGTTTGAAATATTTTATTTGACCATATTTCACTCTATACTAGGCTTGCTCTTGGTTAAATTTTAAAGTAGTTGTACTTTTAATGAGTTTCGGATTTGCGCTTTTATTAGGAAGGTACCTAAAACTAAAGAACCAAATAATTTAGAACAAAAAAGCTTTGTTTAGTACATCGCGTTACGCCCATCTTCGATTTCTTCTTGCTTTTTTTGTTAGAGGTATTTCTCCATAGAATTCTGTTCCATTCAGTATTAGGAGTTTGAGATCTACTGATACATTTAAATCAAAATTTCTTGAATGTCGTGCTAGAATGACCATATATTAAGTTTAAAGTTAATTGTAAAGATTTTTATTTAATATTGTCTCATCCCGGCTGCTTTTCCCATTGTAAATGAGCTTGTACTCAAAATGGGATCTGCGTGTATGGTGTTGATTATTTCAGTAAACCTAATGGAAGCTTTTTATCCGTTATGGAAGTAATAATTTTGTACATGTTGCTTCCATATGTGCTTGTCCTTCTTAATCCAAATAATAAGCATAAGTAAATAAATAAATAAATAACCTAAAGCTTCAACAACAATAAATTAGTAACGTCTTGCATTATTCTGAATTATGCAATAAGATTTCCAGGAAGCTGCACCTATACATATAATTGTAGTAATGATAAAACGAAAAGTTTTATAATACGTTTTCATAAAAAAAATAATATGATTTAAATAATATTTCATTTATAATATTGTTATAAGCTTTTAATATTAAAAGTTTCAAACATTTTCCTTTGTTTTGTTTACACAATAGTTGTATTGTTGTTGAGTTGATATCGTTATATGGAAAATGAAATACATTACAAATTGTTCATATTTAATTCGTTATATAGTAGTTTGTCTGCATACATAGCAGATAACTATAAAGCTTGACAAAATTAATTATATTTTGATACAGTTATTTATTGGGAAAACTACAGGTTGGTATATAGTAAAAGCCCTATATAAAAACCAACGCATGCCACTGATGAAATAGTATAGATACTGTAAACCGAATGACTTATCAGATACAAATATATATATTTATGAATATTAATTAAACTACAATTATAAATTCAAATAAGGATTCCTATATACACATATACATACAAATCAGGATAAAAACAAATCCTTAAATGTCATAATATGAGATTAAAATAAATCATCAACATATGAACAGATTGTTCAACATTTCAATCCTTTTTACAACTCCTTAATGTCATTAGTCAAGAATATACGAAACACATACCATAACATAGTCATACACATACATACATAAATACATATATTATATAGAAGAGGGAAATGTATATACAAATTACGTAGGAGATGTATACATAAAGGGACTTCCAATTAGAGGTTTCGTTTTGAATAGTCTGCTACTTAGGCAGCTTTTAATTTTGAGGCTATCATCTTTTGATATTTGACAAGTAAAAACTACGCCATCACTAAAAATGGTACGATACTTGCTTCAACAACTCATTGAGATTGTTAAAATTCACTAATTGAAATTGGTGGAAACATTTGAGCTTTTGGAACAATTTAGTGATGAAAAGAATTGAAATCGTGTGCATTGCTCAAGAACAATAGAAAATATTACCCTTAGTGTTGAAGAAACCCTAGGTTTTTCAAGTCCTTGTTGGACTTTGGAATTAGACATTCCACAAACAACATAAAAAGTTATTTTGCATAAAACTTAGATTTTAACGCTTTAAAATTTCAGTTAACACAACTTCGCTGATTGGGTCCTCCAAAAGCGTCAAAATGATTTGCATAGAAAAATCATCTTCAGTGAGGATGCCAATTTTCTGTTATGAGGCTACCCAAATAAGCAGGATTACCGCATTCACTGTTTAATGCGGTTCTCGGGATGGTAGTGTGATTAGACCAGATTGGCAGATATTGATGTTGAAGATGGTTTGTTTCAGCAAGATGGCACTACGTGCCATATAAGCAACAAACCAATCGCAATTTTGCAAGAATAGTTTCTTGACCGTGTTATTTGCCAAAGAAGAAGTGATCATAATTGGCCACCGAGATCTTTTGATTGAACACCTTTGGACTTCTTTTGTTGGGGCACGCGAAAGATGAGGTCTATTGGCTCCACATTCTATTAAAGAACGTAATAATGGAATTCGTGAGGTTATCAAGAGTATACAGCCAAAATGTGCGAATTGGTAATGGAAAATTTAATCAATAGGATATGGTGCTACAGGTTGGCTAAAATCGTTTTCAAATGTTTTTTATATTTTATTCTATGCTATCTTTTTTGGGGCTCAACGCTCTCCCAACTCTTTCACGGTTCGCTTATTTACGTCGTACTTTACGCCTTAACGGCCAAATCGAGGACGTACGGCTATAGGTCCGATTTTCGTAGAACCATCTGCGCATTGCATAGCTCCATGCCAGCATATAGTACTGATATGGAAGATGGGTCGGCCCATGAGTTCTGCACTCCAACAGGGGGTCATAGATGTGTTCATTAACACCACCGATCGTAATCAGATGGTGAAAAATCCCTTTTGCATCCTGCCCCTATCGGGATTCGAACCCGGTACCTCCTGCTCCAACTGCCACAGCTTTAACCACTGAGCGACCTGGGCGGTGTTTTCAAATGTTTATGGCATCTCTTAACAAACAAATAAACATTTATTGATTTTAAATATCAAAATGAAACATCTTATTGGCAAACCCTTTATAATATATGTATACGTATAAGATGTAACATACAGATTCACCGGAGTATCTTTCATTTAGAAAATTAGAATTTTTGTGCTTTCGTTTTTAGAACAAAATAAAAAAAATTATATTTAAATTATTATTAATTTTGACAATGATGAATATAATTCATCTTAATGCTTTGTGTTTGTTTTCAGTAATATCAACTCGTATATAAAATAATATATTTACGTATTAAATATAATTATTTAAATTAAAGTTAACTATTTAATTATAACAAACATTTTTATAAAATTTTAATTTTAGCTTAAATATATGTAAAAAGCAGAATGATTAATTGAACCTACATTCATTTATATATTTAAATGGATATGTTTTGTACGTACGTTCATTTATTAGTTCGAAAATAATTGTAAATTGATGTGAAACTGAAATGTTGGGGTTGGTTGTGACATGAATGTTTATATGTACATGATTTCATTCTGATATGCATTGTAGTAATTGAATTTGATTAATTAGTTGAGTTGTAATTGCATCCTACTGGAAATGTGATATTCATCGCAAATCAAACTACAATGATAAAAATATACCACTTTGCACCGCTGTTTTGCTGTACGCTACGTTAGCAGTAAGTAGGCGTCGAAATGCAATACGATCCACATAAAATCCACTGAGGTATAACTATGGAGACGTCATGCGCAAAAAGTCGTAGTACAAAATAAAGAAACCAAAAAGTTTACGTCTGGGTAACAGAGAAATAATTATTTGTTTTCCTTGTCTTGAATTTCGAATTTTCGGTAATAAAATATTTGAATAATAAAAACCAATTGTTGAAATTATTTTTGAAATCAACGCAAATTAAAAGCCAAAAATACCGAATCAGTAATAAATACGATCTACGACGAGCGACCATACGCAGATGTCAAGATTTGTGGAGTTCCATTTCGAGGATTGCTTAATAGTGGAGGTACGTGCTCACCGTGGTTCCGGAGTCGATAAATTTATGTCGATAAAAAACAAAGAATCATCGGATATATTTACGCGACCATTAAATATCTTAATACCGAGCGTGCTATGAAAATCTTTCTAGTCCCCACTCTACAACAACCTCAAACTATATCTAGGCATTGACTGTTAGAAGACTGTTCTTTGGACTGCAACCAGTTGTCGTGAATCAACCTTCTATTATTGCAGCTATCAACGTAGTAAATTCAAACAGCATTTCTTTAACGCATGCCCAATCTCAACAACTTGCTAATGTGATAAAACAGTTTCCATGTTTTAATCAATGTAGGTTAGGACGGACACATCTTTTATCTCATTCGATAGATGTCGGTAACACACCTCCAGCGATTCAAGCTAAAATTTACGATGAATTAGACCAAATGCTTCAACTGGAAGTTATTGAGGAAACCAACTTAGATTGGTGCTCGCCGATGAGTTTGTTACGTAAGTTTAATAGAAAGGTCAGACTTTGTTTAGATAATAGATAGGTAAATGCTTGTACTACTAAAGATGCTTACCCATTATCTCTGATAGATGGATTACTAAGTCGCTTAGATAAAACGTGCTTTATTTCCAGTCTAGATCTCCAAGATGCGTTCTGGAAGTTTCCTCTGGAACCTTCCTCGAAAGATAAAACTGCTTTTGTAATAACTGGACGACCCTGGTATCAGTTTGTAATTATGCCATTTAGGCTCTGCAATGCATCTCAAACCATATGCGGATTGATGCACAGGGGCATCCCGTACCATCTCCAAGATTACATCTTTGTGTATCTGAACGACCTTTCAGTTACCTCTGCTTCTTTTGACGAACATCTGTCTATTTAATCTGATGTATCATATCGTCTCAAGTCAGCTGGTCTTACTATTAACGTAGAAAAATGTAAATTTTGCCTAAAAGAACTGGATTACTTGGGCTATGTTATTAGTTATGGCTGCTTAAGAGTAAACCCTGAAAAGGTAAGCGCTATTTCTGATTTTCCACGGCTAACAACAGTTCGAAATATACGGAGATTCCTATGGATGACCCCAACTTTCTAATTGGCGAACTATGGTCGTTCCCAACTTTCTTACATCCTCATTGATAGTTCAAGCTGACAATGCTCCATCATCTGCGCATTTGAGAATTTCAAAGACTTTAGAGCATTTGAAGAGATATTTTACTGGACGAATATGTACAAGGATGTAAAAAATCATATCTCAACATGTGTTACATGTAAGACGTGTAGAAGTCCTAATTATATTCTTCGAACTACTATGGGTCATCAGATAATAGAATTCCGTCCATGGCAGAGAATTTATGTAGAGTTTTTGGATCTTTATCCCCGGTCCAAAAAGGATAACAGTCATATTGTTGTTGTGCTAGCAACAGCTTGTATCTTAGTGAACTATTTAGAACGAGAAATATTCTCAATTTTTGGTATTCCCGAAACCCTTGTATCGGATAATGGACGACAGTTCGAATCAAATCTCCTAAAAGATCTTTTAAATAAATACAGCATTAACCATATGTTCACGCCAAAATACTCTCCGCAGTCCAATGCTTCGGAGAGGGCTAACAGGTCGATTTTGGTTTACTTGTTCATAATAATAAATTGTAAACCAATATAGATTGATGGCAGTTTGTTCATATTTACCTCGCCATATACAATTATTATTTAATTATTCTTTTATCTAGAGAACTGAATTAAAATGAAGTGGTTATTCGACAGTAAAGGTTGGTGTTCGGTAAGTATATATGTTGCGATCGTCTTAGTCAGTCCTTTTCTAACTTTTCAAATCCTTCCTTTAATTTCCTTTCCTCTAGCGGTCTAGCACGTTTTACTCTGACTTTGGGAAATCCCACACCTCACTCTGAGCTTTAGATGACCGCCCCGAAGTATCTGAGTAGGAATTTCTTGTAACAGGACAGATTACATCCATAATATGATATAATTACGTACTTACGATAATCATTTATACTCATTATTTACGTAAGTACATAATTATATGAGATTACTTACATACACTCGTATGTATTAAAAGATGAACATTAAAAAAAGAAATGTGTGATAATTTAATATAACCAACCATGAATGATATCGAAATATGTTCATTACATTTTCCGTCACAATTTTTGAACTGGGCTGGAAACAGATATATTTTGGCGTCTAAAGATGCTGTGCCAAACACAATTACTGAAAACGTAAATAAAATTTATTTATAAAGTATATTAAACAATAAATTGGAACATTTACAGTTAGAGCAAAACGATGCTAATCCACCAAAAGCAACGAGAACTTATCTCTCTACATCTTTTTATCCGGAAATTGAAGAATATACTAACTCACCAACTGCATCAATATGGCTTGATACCGAAATTAACTGAAATGAACTCTTTCACATTTGAGCAGCACAATCAAGTTATATGTGATGGATCATAAAATTTGCTTTTCATATCTAATGAAACTCATGAATTATTCGACGGAGAATTGGAGTGTTGAACGGCGAATGTTTCTATAACAGTTTGTCAAGCACCGAAGGATATGCTCCGGTTATTCCTGAACGTCCGCCAACGGACCTCTGAGTTTATTCCTAAACCGTTAAAATTACAAAATCGTTTATTGGAAAAAAGGTTAAATCGGAACGTCCAAACAACCATATTATAGGAAAATTAAAAAGTGACTAATGGACAAAATTGGTAAAGTAATAAAATACTCTTCAAATAAAGTTCCTGTCGCACCGTTACAGAGGTATGCCTCAAATGGATCAATGGACAAAATTACTAGAATCAAATACTCAAAAAGCTTAAAACATTTGCGCATACTTTATACTTTTACTCGCCAAAGGCGTATAACTATGTGCGTGATGTATTTAAATGTGCTTTGCCACACCCATACACAGAACGCCGATAGTACTCAAAGGTTGATGGATTACACGGATTTATTCAATAAGCTCTAAGCGCGATTAAACTGAAAACCTCTTAAAATAAGCAGAACAGAAAGGAATTATAGGTGGTGCTTATGTTGGATGAAATTTCTACCATGCGTAAAACGGAATTGGTTGGTGGTTGTGTAAATAGACAAGTTGATATTGACTATTCAATCGACTGTGAAAAAGAAGCAGTAGTGTAGAAACATTAGTATTTATGACTATCAACTATAAAATCCCAATTGCGTATTTCCTAATTAATGGTATGTCAGAGTCTCTAATATCAGAAATAATTTCAATTTTAATTGAAAGATTATTTGAAACCGGTAGTTTCCATAACCTGTTACGGGTTATTTTCAATCTAATGCGTGATGGAAAATTGAGGAGCAGTGTTGATCATAAATGAAACTAAACCTTGGTACTATTTTGACGGTAATTTAATTTATTACTTGTTTATCGTTCTTATAAACAGCATTTATGTGGTAATTTTAGCATACTTATGTGTACATAAATAAATGTTTCATATTTTTTAGGTAATCCTTTTCAAAAAATTTCAAAAAATTTTCAAAAAATCTGGATCCGTGCCATATGTTAAAATTAGCAAGGAACCGTTTGCACTCTGAAAAAGAAATTATAACCGAAGAAGAAACGGTACGATGGAGGTATGTTAGTAAATTAGATGACATTCAAATGATAGGGGAATTTAAGCTCCGAAATAACCTGTCCAAAGCTCATGTAAATTTTCAAGACAAAAAAATCAAAGTTTCACTCGCAGCTCTAACAATGAGCGTATCATTAGCTACTGCAATAGTCTTGTAACCTAGATTTACGATTACCACAATTTGCAGAAATCCAACCCACCGTAAAATTTATAAGAATAATAAATTTAGCGATTGATTTACCAAACTCACGAAATCGTTTCGGTAAAGGTTCTAAGGACTTATTGGTAAAAACAATGTGAACCACTGAATGATGGTGATAACAAAAATCACTTCATACCTATTCCCTATCAGATTGAATTCGGACGTTTCAATTTATAGTTTAGGTATTTTAGGCTTTTATTAAGGTTTTTTTACGCTAGAAAATTTGAAACTGATGAAACGGTGTAAGCAGTATCCCAGTCTCTAAAAACGATGGTAAGTAATCAGCCAAAACTTAAGTTTTAATATTGGTAATGTAATAACAGTAAATAACTGTATAGGTGATGTTCAATATCCAGTTGATATGTTTGATTAGGATGATAACGATACAAACACTACAAATAGCGGTGATCGGGACACTCACATGTTTGTGTCAAAATATTAGTAATATCGATTTATTAAAAATAAATCGATATCACTATTCCAAGAAAACGTAATTGGATACTTAAGTGGTTATGTAGTAAGAATGACACAAAAGATAATTAAATGTATAAATGCACTCCATTCTGAGTATGGCAGAGCCTAGCCTACAGCTCTAAACTTATTATTTAAAAAGTCTACAGGAGGGTTGGTTATTCCATCCAAAGATGTTATGGATCTGTGTATTATAACAAACAGATATTTCAACACTCAATATCAATCTGAAATTGAAAAATCAGGATGAGCGATTGGCATTACGGATTTTACGCGATTTGGATATCAGTGAATTGTTTCCATTATTTTCTCAGTGATAAAATAGTACCAGTGGTTCATTTGTGTTATAGTTTATGAGCCTAATGCTTATCATTTGTGGGAGGTGTAAATTTCTTTCTTTACAAGTGTACACCGGGTGCTCTTAGACACTTATAGGAAGAACGACATTGAAAACGAAGGATAAGAGACGTTGCGTAACTCGTGTTAAAGTTAAAAAACTTAAAACGATCACTGGAAATGACTAAACAAGAAATTATAAATTTTTTTTTCCTTCAAAATCAAAAACGAAAGGAATTGTTGACAGCGAATGTGTTTATAACGATAACCCTAAGAAGCGAAAATCATTCCTGACCACGCTTGCACGTTGATGGTTGGGCCATCTCGGTATAGTCTATTATGAGGTGTTGAAACTATTTGAAACAAAAAAGGGCCGCAATGCATTTAAAGACATGATAAAGTGATTTTGCACCATGACACGCTCAGCGCCAACAATGTGGAAAACAACCATAAAAAATCACAAAACTTCGTTGTGAGCTGTGTCATGTGTATACCAATCAACGATGATATTGATAAAGTCGCCATTCAGCCGATTATGTCTGAACGGTCGAATTTCTAGTACATAAATAGAGACATCGTGCCATTTCTGTAGTTGTTCTGGTGTTAATAGATGAATTTCAGTCTGGAACTGAAGTTAATCTTGTGAAACACCAATTTTGATTATTTTTCATAATTTTCGAATAAAGTGAATTTCTCGATCAAAATTCGAGTTAGTTTTGGATGCAACAACAAGATTGAATCATCATTTGATTCTCTCATTAGTATAAAACACTGTTAATATATAATAAAAATGTAATGAACCAATAGGATACCCTGTGGAATACCAAAAGTTACATGAATTGTACGTGAGGTTCAGATAAATGAGATTATACTTATATTTCAGGTATGTGTTGGCAATTTATAGTTACTTACTTCACCTTATTAATAAGATCAACTCTATCGAAAGCCCCTGGAAAATCACTGTATGCATAACATCAATTTGCTGCCTCTTTTCAAGTTTACTATACAGATGTCTACAAAACAAACTCAAATAAGTAATATACAGTGATCTCATTCTTAGGAAAACCCGTGTAAAAAATAATTCAGATGATAAAATAGAAATGTTTGTACCAAACTCTTAAAAAGCTTAGTTATAATGGAGAGAATGGCATTCAAGTTCGTAAGATTACATTGAAAATTAAAAATAGTGGCCAGTACAATAAATTGTCACCAATTTAATCAACAGATGTTTATTTCATAAACATCTGTTGATTAAATTGGTGACAATTTACTGTACTGGATCGAGTGTTAACTGAGGGATGGATTATAAATTTCAATAATTGATGCAAATGAGTTAACTAGGGAGTTTCACTGGTGGTAGAATTCCGGTTGAATACAACATAGATGAGGGCATTAGCATTAGATCCACCATTGCTAGAGATTTGGACTCAGGTTGGGATAATACATCAAATAGGCCATTAAATTCCTAATCTAATGAGCATAAGTGGTCGTCTCCAACTCCCGTAGCAAATTGGTCCCAAATTTTATTCGTTCAAGTACAATTTCGACTCCAACTGTTTGAAGGCCGTTATCAGGCCAATGCTAGAGATTTGAACTCAGGTTCGATCAACATAATATTAATTTTTTATTATATTTAGAATTTTGGACGCTTAATTGATTTTGCATATCCTGAAGAGAAATTTTTCCGAAATTTCATTTAGTGAAGTACAATTTTGAGTGAAAATGAAATGAACTTTTTATTCATTCATTTTCTTATGAAATCTTTGCCTTTGTATTCATATCTAATGCATTTAGTAACATAAATATTTTTTTATAAATGAAATTTTGTTGTTAGTACTCCATCTTAGAAATTTCAATTGGAATTATCATTCTTCTTATTGGATTTTGAGTTAACATTGTAAAACTAACTCATGCATAAAATCTGTAGATCTGTAGAAAACTTCACAGGCATTAATTACTAACCAATTTAAAGCTTTGAACTCCTTTCTAGCCGCGTTTCAATTTGAATTAGTTTCATATTTGTCTCTAACTAATGGAGCATGCTTTATCTGTAATGAATAGTCCGTTACAACATCCTAATTGGAACCGCATGGTATATATACACAGCGGCTACAAGTAATGAAAGCTTAACAATATTTGAACATACAGTAAAATATTTAACCGGGAATTAGCTCATTCCCAATGGTACACTTCACAACAATTAATACTCCTCACCTTTCTGGTTGGTGTCAATATTAGGCCTTTATTTCTTATGGTCAACAGCATCATGTATAGATCGAATGGTCAAGTATTGGCCTCGGTTATATCTGAACATCAGCCAGGTTTCGCTGGTAATAATACCGCAATCGTTGTCAACAACCTTTTTGTTGCACTACTTGTCTATATGGAGCGAGGTAAAATTATCGACTAGATATTTTGAACGCCGTATTTCCAAAATATTTCCCTAAGCAATATTCGATTAGAAAATGAATGACAGGACGTGAAGTAGTATCGTTGACATTTTAAATGACATGGAAGTAAGATTTGATTTATGGCGCCCTCTATAACAAGCAAAGTTCTATACAATCAATGGCTCAAATATTTACTAATTTTGACTGAAGATAATACTGCCGACGATACTGCTTACGATATCAACTGTTGTATTAGTTATGGTTATCAGGTTGGGATCAACGCACTCTTCTGGGCTCAACGCACTCTTAACACATTTGCGGTTTGCTTCTTTACGTCTTACCTTAGTCATTACATTCAATTTGTGTCCGAATTACGAATAGGACGATCTGTGTATTGAATCGCTATTCAGCAAACCTAAAGTGACACGGCGTGAGATGGCAGAGGCAGCAAAGGGAACACAACATTTACTAATACGAATTCTAAGGTTAGTACAAATTAGTACATATTTGGGTTATCGCTTGGGAACATCACAGAGGTAACGAATGCAAAATTGATAAGTGAGAACCTCCTCTGGCATGCCAAACTACGTTTTTCAACAGCCGTGGTAACTGGCTAAGTTTCATTGGACCAATCATTCAATTATCGAATCAAAATTGATAACAGAAACGAATACTAGAAGAAATAATTCAAATCGGCAAACAACACAAAAAATATCGATCATTAGCTATAGTACCTGGACACGAATTAGAAATTGGAACATAAGATACTCTAACGGAAACATCAAGGTTTATCACAAGTTGAGAAACAAAATTAAGAGATACAATATAGAAATTCTCGGCCTCAGCTCTACGTTAGATGAAGACAAACAACCGAAATTATATGATGTTCTCGCAGGAAATTATATGATGACGAACAAGGCGTGTAGGTTTGATAATAACACGCACTAGACTTTGAGACTTTGAGTGACGAACAACAACGGACCAATTGAGAAGCTAGTTTCTAGATGTTAACTTTAACGACACCCAAATACCACCAACGAAGCGGGAAGATACAAGGGCCATAATGAAGCTGAAAAATAACAAAACCGGTGGAACCGACAACATACCACTATTAGGAGAAGTGTGGAATACTGGAGAAATGGAAAGAGGTCTTTACCATAACGGATCCAAAGAAAGGCGACTTAAGAGAATGCAAAAACTGGCGAGGTATCTCCCTGCTCAACAGTAGAATGAAAATATTAGCAATGGTCATCCTGGAACCAACTGTGAATCAATATAGAAGAAACGAACGAGCTGGTTTCAGACCAAGAAAAAGCTGTACAGATCACATCAACACAGTCAGAATTATATCGTCGAACAATCCAACAAATAGAACTCACCACTTTTTGTGGACTTCAAACGCGCATACAATTCCATCAATAGTAGCGCAATTTTGAAAGCACTCTGTGAAATAGGCATCCGAGAAATATATCGGGATGCTAGAAATAAAGTTCAACACAAAGGAAAGCAGAATGACACATTCTACAATACACGAGGATGTGTACTATCTCCACTACTGTTCCTCCATAGTATTTGATAATGTCATGCGCAAGCTAGACATCACATCCCCAAACGGAATACAGTGGGGTCCAATTAAAAAACTCAATGATACAAATACATAGACGGAACGGAAGAAGACCAATTCATCAACAATGCGAGAAACACTTTCAACATGCTCCATAAAAAACAGAAAAATAGGAATGTTCAATTTTTCTGTAAAATCAGTACTGCTGTATGGCTGTGAAACGTGGAAACATACGCAGAAAATCATAAGACTCTATGTGTTTGTGAATAAATGCCATAGGCGATTGATCAAATGATTCAGGCCGAATAAGATCACAAATAAAGAATTACTGCGAAAAACAAACCAAGTGGACATTGACCATAATCAGGATGTCATTAGAATGGAATCCGCAAGGAACAAGAAAAGTTGGAAGGTCAGCAGTGACTTGGAAATTAACGGTGCTAACTGAAGCGAAACATTTTGGGAAAACATGGAGTGAACTAAAGAGAATAGTCCTAAATAGAGTTCCATGGTCCAGTCTAGAGACGCCTTTTGCTCCTAACAATAAAGATAAAGTAAACAAAAAAAATAGTCTTGGCAGTTCAACAGGGTCGTAATCAAATGGTGCATATTTATAATGTAAGTGGTCTTAGAAGTTATTTTGGTTGGATGCATCATTTGCATATATGGTACATTATACATTTTAATAGCCATTAGTAACAAAATGGCAATTCACAACCCTTCATAATTCGAAAATAGCTGAATAAAAGTCGATTAAGGATGATTTTTTGCTGATCAAGGTCCAAGGAAAATCAACCATAAACATACATTATGAACATAATCAATCTTACCTCTTAATCGACTGCAACACTGAAAGATTGCATTTTATATCTTCACATACAAAACTATAATAATGCCATGATATTTTGTATATCTACAATGCTGTACCAACTTTGTAAGAAGTGTAATAACATTTTAGATCTTTTCTGCTTTCATATCGACATAATACGAATATAAAAGAACGAAAATCGTTGAGTTAATAAAAAATTAAATACCGTCGTAACACAGATCTAACTACAATACTGATATGCACAATATACAAAAGAATATTTTCTATAAAATCCATTAAAATGTGCAACATAGTTATGTTGATAGTAAGATAAATGATTATAGCGAGTTCATAAAAACTAATAGTTTTGTATATAAACGAAACGAATAATAATATTTATAAGACTCTCTCTCGGTGGTTGTAATCCCGTTCACCGTTGATTCTTTCGGTACAGTGTTCATATAATATAGATAACTGATATGATTTATATAAGTTATCATATAAGATGAATAAATTAAACACCCTCTTGGGTAGAACTATATACATATATATACAGACTTTGATTTTGCAAAACATCAATGCGACATTGTCTGAGGTGACGTTTTGAGTAGCAAGATAATGAAAGTGTTTTTTTTTGTGAAATTTGAATATTTGATAATTCTGTCAGGTAACATTAGGTTTAATGGTATAGATTTTAATTTTAGAAAATTAGTTATTTCATTATAAACGTATCTATAGCCAGGTAATTTGGTATATTATGTATGCGGTTAACGAATAACAAAACTTTAACGTTATCTCTTACTTCACTATAGAATGTGATCATCACATTTCGATGAACTTGACGAGCTGAAAAAAAAGTTTATGTTGCACACTGATGACATTCTTGATTCGGTTTTGGGGTTGGAAAATGAAAATTAAATTATATATCGCACAAAAGTTGATGAAACTGCACAAATATGTAATCATGTGTGGTGTATATGCATATATCAATATAATTTTATTGTGTTTTAATGTCATTTGCAAATTGGATTTCGGAAATGATACCGAAATGTATGCATATTGACATGTGTTTGTTTGTATGTTTGTGCATGTATATATATATTAGAAATTTAATGGAAATGATATCCATAAAAGTGATATTGGTTTGGTGTCATTTGGGTGTGTGAAATGCATAAAATTTGAATATTTTATGAGTTCGTATATAGTAAATCATTAAACTTTTATGAACTTATTTGTTCTTAATTAAATATAGTAAGTGGTGATAAAGGTTAAACTAATTATTTAACTTTTGAAAAAACATTTATTTACTATAGGTTATAATATTGATGCATAATATAACATAGGTGGTAATATTCGTGTATTTTGATATGATTTACAAGTGATATTATTTAACTACTTGACTCAATCTTTTTAATGGCTTTTACACGCCATTGCTGGTTCTACCACGAGCCAGCTCTATACAGCCACCATTTCGCCTATCGAAAAGTGGGTTTCCTTATAAATATCCTCAGTATTAAATTCTTGATCTCATGATTGAAAACACTCGGTATTCAATCAACATCGCGTTTTTAGCCTAATATCACACACATGATCTTTAACATCCACGTACAACCACGCGTCTGATTAATACTTACTATGTACATTTTCAGCTTATTCGTATTTCAAGAATATTTTTTATATTTAATACGATTTACTGCCACACTTTTATTGTGAATATTAACCTTTTCCGGACGCACTAAAATAAAGGATTTTCGTTACAGGACACGTAATGTAATTTGGATTCTAAGGGAATTATTTTAGTTTCTCTTGAAGTATATAATTTTTATAATACGAATGTAAGTTTTACACTTTAAAATTAAATTTGTTAGTCTGTCTGCATATACCGACTTTTTCTATTTAACCTTTGTGAAGATAACCCAAAATGGATACTATAACGACATTTTATTATAATTATAGGTTTCTCCTTATATATTACACTATTTATATGTCATAAGCTTAATAAACAAGATATTAAGAACATTTTTTTAAAAAATTTCAGATATTATGATAAAAATGTTCATACGTAGTTCTATAAGGAAAACCAGACACGCCATTCAAAACATGCTGAGCAACTAAATAAATTACAATTAACAAACAAATTTACTATCCACTATACTAACATCGAATATAATTTCAGAAAATAATACGAATATGAATATCAAAAATCGAGGATTATTTATGCATAACTTAATGTATATTCACTAAATTCACTCCCATAGATTGTTTGATAGGTGACTGGTTTTTCACGTACGTAATTTAACACGTATGATTTTTTGTAGAATTTTTCTATGTCTAGGAATTGAGATATAGTCCATAGAAGTCAGGAACTATTCGTTGGCCCAACTATCGATGCATATTATTTGATAGGTGACTGGTTTAGACGTACGATTTTTTGTAGAATTTTTCCAATGTCTAGAAATTGAGATATAGTCCGTAGAAGTTGGCCCACAAGTTGTCTGTGCAATGAAAGGTTTCATGTTTGACTATATCGGAAGGCGATCATAAACGATAATTTCAACAATCAAAACAATTTAATTTGTTTTGATTGTTGAAATTATCGTTTTTGAAAAAACTTCATATTGTGTTTATATCTGATTCTATAAAAAGTTTTTTTTTAACGCTATCGACCTTTGCTGTACCTGGACTTGATTTAAAACGTTTTATATAATATTTTGATTGTTTGGTTATTTACTTTTGCTCGTATTTGGACATTCTTTTCTGCCGTTTATAGTTTGGTTGCATTAACAGTTTGAAACTGTTTTATGTGTTGGACACAATGGTCCATCATTTTTCTTGGACTTAGCTGTGTAGTTTGTATAATTTTTCGTGAATTTATATTTTTATGATTGTTTTGAATTTATTCAAATTTAATTGAGAAATAATCACTAAAAAATTTAAGCCATGCCTTTCAAATCTTTTGAGTTCACAAAAGAAACTTTAGATATCATCACAAAAACTATTGTCGATTACAGTCGATTAAGGCGAAATATACCGTTTATTTCAAATTTGGTAGCCGAACTGGGAAACAAAACATCCACGGTTAACATAGACGATACGACAAATCACAATTCATTAGAACCAGTCATAAATTTAACTGATTTTAATTTTAAGAGTGATTTAAACCGACTAAAATTTCTTAGCGAGACTCATATTGCTAATGAAATTGATTCAAAGAAAAACGAAACCGAGATTGATTGCGTTATTGAAAATCAATGGGGTGAAGATTTTATTGATGAAGATAGTGTTAACAGTAAAAAACCAACTACTGGTGTGCAACTTTCATTAAGCATAGCGAAAACTACCAATGAATTTATCGATATGCGGAATATATTGGTAATGAAATTTATAACTCTAAAATAAATGAATTTGATAAATATAAATATACATCAGTCTTCTCAGAAATGTTAACGAAAATAACTGGTTGCGTAGTTTATGTAAAAGATAGCCGAATAAACAAAAAATCAATTTATATTCGCGCATATTGTGGTCATCGAGATACCAAACATGGCAAAGCATGCAGAAAATTTCAGTAAATAGTTTCAAAGTGAGTGTTTCTTCAAGCAACATATATCATCCTTTTACAAGCAAGATCCATAAATAGATTTTTAAGAAAAGAAATGAAGGATTCATTAATGAAATCATCTGGTGAACAGTTTTCAGAGCAGCTATTTCTAAATGAAGATACGGATTTTGTTAGAAAAACGAATTCTATTGTGAAGTGTACAACAGTAGACGTTTTGCGACCAAGATATAGACCAAGATAATCATTTAGACAATATTGAAGATATCTATGAAGAAATTAAAAAATCCAAAAATACCCATGAACAATATATCCAACAGATTTCAAATTGGCCGTTTTACGTAATTGCTTTCAGTAAATTGCAATTGGATATAATTAAATTATTAATCAATAGTAAGAATTCGGAGCAATTGGTTGTTTATATGGATGCAACTGGTGGGCTTGTAAGACCACCTAATTCAGAAACGCCAGTCGTTTTATACTACGCCCTTTTAATTTCATTAAAAAGAAATCAACATGACACAAGTGATCCATTGCCCATTACTGAATTTGTCAGCGCAAGCCATAGTTCCTTGACTATTGGAACTTGGCTCAGGTCGTTCAAACATTTTATATTAAGTCAAATCAATAAGTGGCCCATTTTCTATACAGTAGTAACCGACTTTAGTTTCGCCGAAATCAACGCAGTATTAGATAGTTTCAATAATAATTTAACTATTGTTGATTATTTAATAATTTGCCCCAAATATACTTTAAATAGCCACGAGGTTAATTTAAACAAAATCGTTAAAATACATCTTTGTTGTTCACATTTGGCTAAAAATTTAATTAATGACGTGAACGCTCATTTTAGAAACGCTTCGTTAGTTTCGAAACATGTGAAAGAAATAGTAGCATCTGTTTTTGTCATGTCTAGCTACAGTAAGATGAAAGAAATTTTTAAAAATTTTGTTTTATTATTAAAATCAAAATACGCGTCTCTCGTATCTGCCCTGAGTCTAATTATGAGAACTACATTTGATGCAGAATTTATGAAGCAAGAACTAATTGATAGAGAAACTAATTATGAAGAAAATGAATTATTTGCTAAAACCATTTACGAGCAAAGTCCTTTTTATAAAGATTTTACTAAAATTTAAAATGATTGTAAAATTATTGATAAAAACGTTAATAATGCAATTAATCATTTCTATAATCCTGAGTTTGCAGAAAAATTTATAAAAAAATATTTAACGTACGTTCCTCTGTGGTCTCAATTAATTTATAATCAAGGAAGATTAAGCAATAGTCATATAGAGAACTATTTTGCTATAATAAAAAGACGTTGTCGAGGGTCACCACATTTAGGGAAATTACCTACTAAATGTCTTCGCTTCCTAGAAGAGGTTCACACCAGAAATAAAGTGGTTGCTGAAAAATTTAAATCTACTATTCCTAAAAGATCTGTTAAGAATTTAACATTAAGCATTAAAAAAGACAGTATTTCAGAAAAATTAAATGTGTCTGAAACTTGGCGAAGACGGAATACTACTGCAAATAAAATCAAACATAACTATTTCAATTTTAAACAATTTGAGAACTTCAAAAAACAAACTGAAGATGAGCAGAAAAATCTCGCCACGAGAGTTCAAATAAAACGGCCACTTATAACCGAACTGGTGCCAAAAACGAAAACACGATTGGTATTAGAACCGAGTACAAGATTATTGCGCAATGGAAATATTATAAAATCTGAATTTTTTAAAAATACTTGTGCTTTCGATGCCAGCCTACAATGCATGACCAATATTAAACTGAGGCTTAAATCTTAGTAAAGTATATGAAATACTAATACTCAATAAATTACAACACCATACCATCAACAATAGTCTTATGATAATCAATTTGGATTTAGATACGAGCATTCAACCACACACGCAATAGTCAAATCAACTTCAGATGTTTATCGAAATATCAACTACAAAGTCAGTACGGGAGCAATTATGATTGATATGGAGAAAGCGTTTGAGTCAGTGTGGCTAGACGGTCTACTGTTCAAACTGTTTAAAATGAAATTCGAGCCCGAAATAATACAAATTCTTCATGCAATGCTGTATAATCGAAAATTCTTAACATATAATAGTGAGACATATAGAAACAGGGTTCAATAACCGCACCACTATTGTTCAATCTATATACTAACGATTTCATTATGAACAGCACACTTAACTCTGATACAGTTCACACAATAGCCTATGCAGATGACATCGTTGCCTACAGTGGTAGCAACAAAATCAAAAATATCGTCCAAAAACATACAAAAGGCAACAAATTTTATAGTAGACTATCTTCACACATGGCACATCAGAATCAATGAGAATCCAACAAAGATACTCAAACCAACTGGAAAAAATTTAAGTCAATAATACAACTATCGAGCAGCAACCCAAAGTAAAATACCTTGGAGTAAATATAGACAAACTATACTATATGATGAACATATAAATGTTCAACTTGACAAGACCAGGCGTGCATTCATAAGCAACAAAAAAATATTTTATTTAAAGCACATCGACAGCAGCGTAAAAACAATCCTAACCTACGGATGTCCAGTTTGGTTTAATATAAATCTGATATATATGGATAAAATGCGCATTTTTAAGACGATATATACGGCACTGCAGAGGACTATTTCGAAAAGCGAATACCAACTATAAACAATATATATCCAATAAAATCCAATAAAATAATTTGAAACCCGATAGAATCGATATACATATTCTAAGAACATCCTAAGAACTTCTACTAATAAAACAAACTCACTTTTATATGGACCTTATCTCACACTAGATTTACTTTCGCAGAACACCAGAGCAGATGAAAGTATACCAGGGCCAGAAGCTTTTATCTTGCTGGATCAAATAGGATATGTGGCGTCCAGAGCAATTCACTTATTAGCTCACGCCACATGCAATTCATAAAATCAATATTACGAGTTAAGTTCTAGTAATTCACTAGTACTGTCGCATCACGACTGAACGTATATATACGAATCGCACAGTATGAACATCAAGTTCGGTAGCATATGCCTGACGAGATGGACATGATCTTTTCGATCACACGGTCATTCAATGACGTCATCATCATCAGATCGAAACCGGCCTAGCAAGCAACAACTTGGAAGAACAACATATTCAAATTTACAGCAAACACAACGCATCATTGGTGACCCCAACGGCCCTGTTTAGGGAACAACACGTCAATACCTTCTGACATAACCTCCCGATACCCTCCTGCCCTAATGTCAAAAATTAACTTCCCACAATGGAATTTCTGCCTTCTCTCTCGTGGTGGTTCGTTTCGCGCTCTTAAGGCACAGATATATCCAGGAAGTTCGTTTCATGTCGCAACAAGCCTAATCACTTAGCGGGCGAAAGCAGGCACCCAACGCATTGCGGCATAGATCATCATAATTAAAACGAGGGGGAAATTCACTTTCGGGGGAGTACTGTGGCGACCAGAGCAACTCAAACAAATCGCAAATTAGCTCACGCCACACGCAATTAATATAAAATCGATATTTCGAGTTAAGTTCTTCTAAGTCACTAGTACTGTCGCATCACAACTGAACGTATATATACAATTCGCACAGTATGAACATCAAGTCCGGTAGCATATGGCTGATGAGATGGATTTGATGACGATCAGTAAATGACGTCATCATCATCAGATCGAAACCGGCCTAGTGGAATTTACAAGAACAAGCAACAACTCGGATTAACAATACATTCGCAAATTTACAACAAACACAACGCTTCAGATATATCCAAGATGTAAACCAGATTCCATTAATTTATCACATAAATAGGAAAAAGTTTTTCAAGCTATGAAATTCACAGCACCACAGAGTTTCTTAAGATACAACACAGAATTCAGAAAGATTCAACAAGATAAATTCAACACACACTAAAGAAATATACTGTGTAAATTAAACATAGTCTTTAAGTTTTTAAAGAAATTGTTAATAGCATTTTATAGCTATTTTTTTGCCAGCAGATATTAAAAGGAAATGAAATACTCCAGTAATATATTGAAAACCACATCAATTTAAAAGGTAACCGATATAGCTTGAGAATCCTGACAGGGATCAGAAGTTAATTCAAATAGAAAGAGATTTTGAGTTCTTAAATTCTCTCCTCAACATCAAAAATTGTAAACGTATTGGCTAAATAAAGAATTTGTAAAAAAACAATAGTTATTGCAAATTTACCTTACTGATAGAAATTTAGTTGGATAGCTTAAATATTGGTAACATAAATACCAAAACTCGGAAAAATTCTCAGTTCACACGTAGCTATATTATTGGTGAAGTATAAATGGTGTACGGTGGTTCTGATATCGTTAGTAGAAAGCGATTTCAATAACATGGCTTCTACTAAGCTCAACAAGGCAATGCACATTAATCGAACAAGCGTTTGATAAAGAGTGATTTTAACATTGGCTCACTTGCAACACCTTCATTTAATTTTTCTTGTAATTAAAATTATAATTTAATATAATAATATAACATTCAAAAACTATAATTATAATATAATTATAATTATAGTTTTTGAATGTCTATAAAAATTTAAAAGCCGTAACATATTCACCATAGTTATAAGGTTTTGTACAGAAGGAAAGTTTAAGTATAACAAAAGATTAAGGTGAAAATGGGGAATACCATGCTGTACTCAAGCGTTATTGGAGAACTTGGTTACGGATCGATCAAATCTCAAGCCCCTTTAAAAATGAAGACAACTGGAAGTCAGCCAATTAAAAAAATATTTAAGATTAACTTCCAATACATATGCTACAAAAACCAGTAACTAATCATGTGCAGGAGATAAATAAATTGGATATCCTTGTATATTACAGCGGGGTTCAATGATAACGGGGTTCAATGGTCGAAAAGGTGATGTTAATTTATTACGAAATTACTGCTTCACTAGCACCCAACAGGGAGGTTTGTCCTGTGTATATGGACATCTAAAGACGCTCTATGCTTCCATATCGAAGATAACGTTTGGAAAGTTTTTCTTGTGAGGTTATCTTAATTTATTTGACAAACTGGTGTGGGTTACAATAAACTTGCATTATATATAAATTTAAGATTGTCACTTACTTGATAACACTCGCTTTAGACAATCTCGTTTGATTGCTTCATTTTATTCATTATGTTTGTTTATAAAGATTGTAGTTAGCTCTCGTACGCAGAACTGAAATGAGAAAAAATTAAACTAAAGATTAGAAATTAATATTTTATAGATTATTAAGTGATTAATGTTTTACTAATTTTATTCGCATCAACAAGTGTATCAATTCGATGCATCAAGTGTTATAACCCCGTTTTATAACTTTTGAGTTAATACAACAACCTGTCTTATTTGGGTTACACTTAGCTAACATTTAGTTGAAGTATTTATCATAATCCAGGTTGTTAAAGAATACCATTGCAGTTATTCCTTGATGCGGTTTCTCAATCCGGCTATTGCTCAGGTGTTGGTCGTGGTTAAATTTTTCAAGGTTGCAACAGTCTAGATTTCACCGCAATATTATACTTTTGTTTTAATTTTAACTATCCACTATCCGTTCTAGATTTTAAAATATTACCACGTGATAAGCAACGATCCATCATCTTCGACACACTCTCACCAAACCACCGTAAACAATTATAGCATAATTATAATGAAATCATGTATGAACATAACGTTGTACACGATAGAAGATTGACACAAAGACAGAAATGTATTTACCATAAAAATAAGAAATTAATTTTAAATAAATTCAATAATAAAAAAAATAAATAAATAAACCTGACCAAACACCGCCTCCACCAATATACTGCTATGCCCCGCAATTGTCTCGTGTACCCAGCGTTGCCATTTATTTTTTAAGAAAAACTGGATAAAAAACTGAGTTTAGAATAAAAAACTGAATACACTAAGTTTTGGAAAAAAAACTGACGAAAAGAACTCAAATTTTGTAGTAAATTTGTTATTCAATATTTATTTTTGAATTATTAAATAAAATATAAATTAACATAAAATACATATTAAAAACTTCATATAAAATAAATGAAAATAAGTGTACATATCACAGTATATGTTGCATTTTAATTCATTGGTATAAATTTTAACGATAAATAATACCATTATTGATCATTAGTATCACTTTTGTACATTGTAGAATTAAATTTTTGGAACATTAAATTAGTATGCTCAAAATTATTAGACGTTGCGTTAGTCTTCTTTAAATAATCTTTTGTTCGTAAGATTCCTATTAAAGTTGGAATTTGTAGTTTATTTCTTATTTTGTTTAAATTAATTTGAGAGAATATACGCTCAACATTAGCGGTTGCAATTGGAATGGTTAAAATCGTCATAACAAGTTTTTTTAAATTGGGAAAACAGTCACTTCCGTCTGCTCTTTTTAAATTAAAAATATGTTCCCAAAATATTTCCACGTGCATGGTTTCAGTTAGGGTTAACTCACAAAATTGAACATTACGCAATTCTCGCCATTCATCGTCTAATTCTTGAAGGTTCTCAACAGAAATAACATCTGGTAGAACATAATATAGTTTAGAAACCGTCGAAGTAGCTTTATTTATAACATTTTTAGGAGCGATTATTTCAACTGATTTAAGGAAATCGCTATGAAAATCAAACTTATTTAAAAAATTGTTACAAAAATGTATGTAAAAATTTAAACAGTGTGTTCTAAAGTCTGTTTCTTCGGATTCAGATAATACATGTGTAGTTTCAAGCGCCGCGGAAACTTCCGCTCCACAATATATATCTTTAAGATTTTTAATATTTTCACGCCGCAATATGTCTTGCTTTTTAAACATTTCATTTGAAATATGTTCCTCTTTAATAAAATAATCGAATATGGTAAAATAGAGTCGCATTATTTCACTATGCAATAAATGTATTTGTGGCTCTTCGCTTTGGAATAGCCGATTTAGTTTATTTACATATCCCAAAATAAATTTCAAAAATTTGAAATAAAGTTCGAACTGAGGATTATATAAACTGTCTATGATTCGCTGAGTTTGTGGAAATTTCTCCAAATCCTTGTGAATAAAAAATAATTTAAGTGCATCTATACGACTTAGCACCTGTTGAACTGTTGCTTCTAAAGAAAGCCATCGAGTTTGAGTTTGGTGAAGCATTTTACGCGGCCTATGATCAAGGAGAATTTGAATTTGTGCGAAAAGATCATTGCGCTTTGGACTGTTCTGTACAAAATTATAAATGTCTCTAGTACATGCTTCGACATATTTCGGTAAACAATCGATTGCGTGACTTACACAAAGAGCAAATGAATGACACGTACATTTGAATATTATCAATTTCGGACAATCCTTTTTAAGCAGCTGAGCAACTGAATGTTTGGAACCCGTCATCACGTTTGCACCGTCGGCAGCAAATCCAATTAAATAGCGTTTGTAGTTAATATCATATTGCTGAAACACCTCAACTATCTTGGTATATATTCCAACTGCATCACATTTTTCCACTTTGACTAAAGTAAAAAAAAAATCTCTTATCCTCTGTCGGAATTCCACTCGTACTACGATGGATAATAATTTGGTAGTCGAAATGTCTGTCAACTCGTCCACGCACATTGAAAAAAAATTATTTCTTAAAATATTACATAGCTCATCCATCTGGCTTTCCCCAATGACATTTTTAATGATGGAAGTT
The DNA here is from genome assembly GCA_963932295.1 of Tipula lateralis. Taxonomy (NCBI): domain Eukaryota; kingdom Metazoa; phylum Arthropoda; class Insecta; order Diptera; family Tipulidae; genus Tipula; species Tipula lateralis. Next base: position 146,092,839 of record OZ010738.1, read on the forward strand.
GTTTTTGTGCGACCGCAAGTTACTTTTTTTAAAACTTCCGAGTCGGGAATAATAATTTTTAAAAGAGAGACTAAGTCCTCTATCGTTTTAAATGCTAGATTATGCTCCGCGCAGAAAGCTGATAATTGAATTTCAAATTTTGTTACCTGTTTATCAGTGCGTACAAACTGCTCCATTAATTTTGAGGCATTTAAATTAATTGATCTTGAATTTTCACGATGCTTTGTTGTTTTCGAATGCATTTTTAAATCTGTTGTTCCTCCAACTGCTTTCAACTCACATTGACATATTTTGCAATATGCATAATTATTGTTGCTCTTTGTGAGCCATTGCTTTAAAGAATGGTCAGCTTCCCATAAGATTGAATAGTTACCTCTTGTTGTCTTCTTTTTAGATTTCTAAAGAAACAATATAAATTTTAAACACATGTCTAATGTTCATAATATATAAGATTATAAATTAGATACTTACTAGCACTTTACTTGTCATTGTACCCATACATGGTTTAACGTTTTTTATTAATGGTCTTACATTGGTTTCCATATTATTGTTTATATTGCTCGCGGTAAGAGTATCCAGATTACCTCCTGCGATTGTATTTGACGTCGATGCACTTTCATCCGTATTACTTTCATTTGTCTGTATATATACTATTTTTTTTAAATCAAGATATTATACAAATTATTTATTGACTATATGACTAAATCAATTAGAATGATAAAAATTATACCCATATTTAATTTCTTACCCTTTTTAACTAAGTATTTATCCATTATTGTATTTAAATTAAAATAAAAAACAATTACACATGTGATTTGTTCTAACCACAGAACTTTATTTCATTTAATAACCTAAAATTTTGAGTTATTTTTTATCCATATGATTATATAAAACAAATCCACTGCACTTTTCACCCTATAGGCATATAAAATTCATTCTGCGAAGATTTTTTAATGAACCATGGGACATATTTAACGTATAGCTATGCGTTTTATTTTTCATTTTTTTGTTGCAATATTATAATGCAACAAAGAAATGTAAAATATACCAAACTAATAAAAATGTAAATAAAAAAACTGAACCTTAATAAAAAAAACTGAATATTTGGATGAAAAACTGAACGGAAAAGTAAAAACTGAGATTTTCAGATAAAACTGAGAATATGGCAACGCTGCGTGTACCCCAGAACTCAGTTACGTCCTCGTAACCAGTATATCGTCTTATGCGTACGTACACGCGGTAGTGCCACCCAGTTAATGATGTGACTGACCGTTCAAATCAATGACAATCACCATATTTACAACCATTCATAAATTGTAAGTATATACATATATATACTTATTTTTTTTTTTTTGTTGTATAGTATGATGTGATACTTTAATTTAGTCGAGATAACTTTGTCAAGGTCAATAAGTTATTGTGAGCACATTTTCGAAACAAAATCACTTCTGCAGTTAGAGTTTATGAGAATTCAAATAAAACACGTTTATATAATTTCGATTGAATTAGTAATTCAATTAGTAAAGTAATACAATTAGTGTATTTTCTTAAAAATTTGTTTTTGTTTTTTTTTTTTTATTTATTACAAAACTCATAAATCTATTTCATACACTATCATTTATAATTCGTATTTTTTTCTGAAACGTATATGTATGTTCACACACAGCATTCACTACTATAACGTTCTCTTTTTCTTTCTGAATCCACTCACTAACTTTACACCCCGTTTGTTTACTTCCCCGATTTTATTATTATTATTTGTTTTTTGTATTTTGTTTTTTTTTTATTTTGAATTTTATTATTTTTCGTACTGCATCCAAAACAAGACTGATCTTTTTATGACGATCGATTATCCCAGCTGATAACATTCATCACTGTCACACATACAATCGTATTTCAATAATTTGTATAAATGCTAAAAGCTGGTTTCATCTATCATGACAGTATCATGCTAGGCGTTGATTGACAGGGTAGTATAGAAATATAAACAAAATTCAGGTAACTCATCATGAGGGTTACAAATCGTGGGGCCGATCCACATGAGAAGGGTCTTATTAAAAGCCGGGCATTAACTAATTATATCGCCAAGTTAACCATTACTTGAATAGCTAATAAATTACGTTGAATCTAAGATCGAATGTCCTTTAAGTGATACACGCCAAGATGTTTACCTTGTAAATCTTGCACACCATATGCAACGTTTCCAATTTTTGAACTAATGATCGCTGGTTTATATTTTCACGTCAATTTTGCCGAAAATTTGTTTACGGCGTCACTTTGTGGGAATGTCTTCACAAACACCTTTTGACCAATTTTAAGGTCTCGACTCCTGCTACGAAGATTGTATTTCATTGCACTTTTATCATTAGCAACTTTCAGATAGTGTAAAACCTTCTGTCGAACTCCGTCCAGATTTTCTGCTTTAGATGATATAGCCAAAGTATTACTATCGACAGGCTCGAGTAACCGTCGTAGTTTGTATTCGGTTGCATGCGTTATCATGTATTGTCCAAAGACAAGGAACTGAGGTGGGTAGTTAGTCGAAGAGTGCACGCAATTTCTAATGGCTGCGGCGACTTCTTGAATGTGCAAATCCCAATCGTTATGCGAATCACCAATATACGATCTCATGGCAGTTAATATTGTTCTATTGACTCGCTCGCTTGCGTTACACTGGGGCGAGTAAATTGGGGTTCTCTTATGTGTGATTCCAAATTTGTTTAGAAGCTCTTGGAATTGTCTTGACAAAAATTGCTTTCCGTTATCCGATGTGATGGTTTCTGGGACTGAAAACAAACAAAATATGTTTTGCTCTAGATAATCACAGACCAACTTGGAAGATGCTTCTCTCAGGGGTTTTAACAGAATGAACTTAGAATAATGATCCAGAACGATTAATATATAGGTATGTATTTCCTTGTTTTGATCTTGGGTAAGGTCCCATAAAATCTATAAATAAATGCTGAAAAGGTCGGCGAGATTCAGTTGGCTTACCCGTGGGTGGTTTGGTAATTGTATTGTTAGCCTTTGTCATTTTGCAAATTTCGCATTTTCTACTGAAATTTATAACATCTCGGGTCATGTACTTCCAATAATACTGTCGTTGAAGTTTTTCAAGACACTTTTCAACGCCTAAATGCCCAGATAGAACAGAGTTATGAGCTTGCGCGATCAATTTTGGAACCAAATTCCATCAAATAATTATGTTTACAAGATACCTTTTCGATTGAGCGAATCTGATCAAGATACGAGTCTTCTTTGAACGCCTCCGAGTCCAAATCTATATGTAATAGAGTTAGTTGATCGTTAACTATACTTTCATCGTTCCAGAATTTATCAACTATTTCGCAATAGGCCCGAGATAATGCGTCTGCGACCTTATTATCTGTTCCTTTTTTATATCCAATATCAAAATCAAATGCCTGCAGCTTTAGGCTCCACCTAGCTAGTTGCCCAGCCAAGTCCCGCTGTGACATTAACCAGCGCAAACTTGCGTGGTCAGTATATATTGTGAACGGGTGCCCTTCCACATAGGCTCGAAATCGTTTTACACTTTGCACCGCCGCAAAGCACTCCAACTGCGTAACGGAGTAATTTTTTTGCGATGGGTCAAGTTTTTGCGAAAAATATGCGATAGGTATTTCTGCACCATGCTCATCTAATTGATATAAGACACCTCCTATACCAGAATTGCTTGCATCGCACTGGATGTAAAAGTGCTTGGCGAAATTTGGGTGAACGAGAACGGGAGCAGAAGCCAATGCCAACTTTAGGGTTTGGGATGCACTTTCAGCGGCATCAGTCCAATGCATCTTTTTACCCTTTTTTAGAAGATCGGTTATAGGTGTTGCCATCGTAGCAAAATTTCGTATAAACCTACGATACCATCCACAAAGACCTAAGAATCTACGAATTTGCTTTGACGTTTTTGGAACAGGATACTCCAAAATAGCATTAACCTTTTCTTTGTTTACTTGCAAGGTGCCATCACCCACAACGTATCCTAGGTATTTCACCTCTTTTAACATAAAATGGCTCTTTTCCACATTTATTGTGAGTCCCGATTCCGACAATTTAGTTGCGACTTCATTTAGCAGATCGAAGTGTTGTTCCTTAGTTGAAGAAGCGATCAGAAGATCGTCTAAATATACAAACACATTTTCATGAAGTTGGTGAGGAATGACTTGATGCATAAGGCGGCACATAGTCTGTGGTACGTTGCACAGACCAAATGGCATGACCGTGAACTGAAACAAAGGTCTGCCTGGTATCGTAAAGGCGGTTTTTTCTTTCGATTGTGGGTCAAGTGGAATTTGCCAGAAGGTATCTTTCAAATTGATTGTTGATATGTACTTGGTTTGTTCCAGTTGACCCAACAATCCATCGACTAACGGCAAAGGATATGCATCCTTTCTTGTGACCTTGTTCAGTTCACGGGCATCCAAGCACAGACGAGAATTGCCATTGCTCTTACGCACCAAGGTCACCGGAGAAGACCACGAACTTTTACTTTCTTCTACAACTCCAAGAGACAACATTCGATCTAGTTCTTCGTTCATTAGTTTTAGAATGGCCGGAGATACAGAATAGTACCTCTGCTTGTTTGCTTTTGAATCGCCCACATCGATAACATGAGAAACTTTATGAGTTTTCCCCAGGCCTAATTTATTAAATGAGGGAAATTTGTCTTTAATATTTTGCAATTCCTGCATGTCTTCGTTTGAAAGATCGTGATAAAGTGAATGATCGTATTCCGAGATATTACTGGTAGAAATAGAATTGACACATGCAACTGTTGGAGTAATATGGAAGGTGTTCCAGAAATCAATTCCCAGAATTAATTCTTGCTCCAAAGAAGGAATGATATATAATCTCATGGTTTTTATAGTATTGTTAAATTGCATAGGTACTGTAATGAATCCAAAAATCCTCTGGGGTTTACCATCTGCCGTATGAGCATATGACGTGTAACGAGTAAAGGGTATAGTTGGGTCATTTAAAAACTTTTCGGAATTAGCTCCTAAGATACTTATAGTAGCTCCGCTGTCTAATAATCCTCGATACTTTGATCCATTTACGCTAACTATTATGTATGGTCGCTTATCTGAGTCGTTTGTAGTGACTACTGTGGTAAGTACATCTCGTTGTAGTAATTTTTTTTCAACCAAAATGCTCTTGTTCTTTGTTTTTGTTTTTCGTTATAAAACCTTTTCCTTTTATATATGCCGTCGTTATAACAATTCGAGGACTCAGGAAAATATTGTCCTTGTAATGATGTGTTTGAGTTGTTGAAGGTAGTGGTATCCGCCGGGCTACTATTGTTATTAGGAAAATGATGTAAATATTCATTAGAATGAAACGAAGGAGTTGAGCTTAGGAATGCTGGTTCGTCACGTTCTGCTGGCGTGAGGTTTGGGTTGGTTGTCTGGGTGTCGTTTTCTCTGGAAATCCACGGTTCCCAGTTCTCCATGAACTCCATCGTGCGTTTCCCGAACAATTGAGACATCTTGGAAATGTCGTTCCTTTAAAATCGCATTTGAAACAAAACCATCCCCGTGGAGGTTCCGAACAGTCAGGAAATTTGTGACCGATGTCATCGCAGTTGAAGCAGATCGGTATTGCAGTAGTAGTTTGATTGCTTTGGTTTCGGTCGTTAGACATAATTGTTTGGTCTGAATTGGGTTGATGATTACCATGATGTTGCGTTTTAACTGCGGCTATTTGTACTGGTGTGATGGTACGATTCGGAATTGATACCTCAGTCTTGAACTCGGGTAAACTTGGTTGATTACGCATCTCCTCCTCATTATAATCGACTTCATATACGTAACGAAAAGGAACAGCATTATTGCGTGAATCGATTCTTAATCTTGAGAATGTATTTTCCCAATTTGAGCAACTGGCTACGAGATCTGGCACTGTAGCAAAGTGCTTATCAGTCAATTGAAATTGTAAATTGGGACTCATGTTCTGCATTAAAAGCTGAATTAATTCCCTTTCCGAATAGGGAGTTCTGCTTTGCAGAGTCAGGTTCCAAACATGATGATAGAAATCAATAAATGTTTCCTTAGGCTGTTGTTACCGTGCTTCAATTATTCTTCGAATTTCCAAATCTGTCTGCCTATCTTTAAAACGCTCTACTAAATTTAGTTTTAAAGACGTATATGTCGCTGTTGGATTGTGTTTCCGATATGTCCAGTACCCGTTCTGAGCCATCCCTTTCAACACGAAGCTAATTTCAGTAAGTAGCTGATCATTAGTGATTCCCATCGACTCTGCTATTGTTTCTAATTGAAACAAAAAGAGATCTACCGGTGTACTTGTAGAAGAGCCATCCCATGACAAACCAGACCGAGATAAACTTCGTTTTTCAGATATCATCTTGCTCTTAAGCGGATCCTAATTCACTACAGAAACCATTGGATTATGATCAATAACAGGGCTATATTGGTTGGTCAGCAAACCTGACTGATTTTCTAATAACGATGGATTTGTCATAACGTTTTGAGTATACCTAACGTTTTGATTATTAAAATTTGGAATATTCATGAAGGTTGGGTTTAATTGAGCTTTTGTATGCAATGTTGATACAGTAGGGATAACGTTTATGGCAGAGCTTACGTTTGCTATAGACCTAGCTGAATTTGATTGAGTTAACATTTTCTGCGAATGCGCGTGGGTCAGTTGTGGGTCATTTGTAGCAACACCGATTTCCATTTTATCGACACTAAAAGTAACTTCACGCCTTGGAATACTATGCTCAACCGGATTTCGTCGAAGTTGAGGCGTTGTTTCACCTGCGTCGTCTTTTGAATTAAAGATTTTTCGCGAGGGATCAATTTGTAATTCTAATTGACGCTGACTTAACACATTGACTTGCATAGTTAACTGTTCCAATTTTTGTAAAATCGTTTCAAAGGTACTATTATTAAGCATGGTTGCTTTTGATGAACTAGCATGGATAGAATTTGCACTCGAACTGTCATCAACTCTTGAATGTTTTTTGAAAGTTTGTTCTACTGGACCTTTAAAACTAGTACTGGAGGTACTGGGGTTTAAATTAAAATTATCACTTTTATGTGGGTCGTGAGCAGGGATCATAGTTTCCTGAAGGTTATCGTCTTGTATATTTTCAAACCCGACTCTTACAGCATCTATGGAATCGTTTAAATTATTATTATCAGTAATGAATTTTTGCACATTGGCTAATAGTGTGTGGCATAAATCTAAAGACTTTCTTGCATATGACTCGTAAGCGTTTGATTGTGTCGCACGTAGCAATGTATTTACCATAAAAATAAGAAATTAATTTTAAATAAATTCAATAATAAAAAAAATAAATAAATAAACCTGACCAAACAGCGCCTCCACCAATATACTGCTATGCCCCGCAATTGTCTCGTGCACCCCAGAACTCAGTTACGTCCTCGTAACCAGTATATCGTCTTATGCGTACGTAGACTCGGTAGTGCCACCCAGTTAATGATGTGACTGATCGTTCAAATCAATGACAATCACCATATTTACAACCATTCATAAATTGTAGGTATATATATGTATATACATATATATACTTATTATTATTTTTTTTTGTATAGTATGATGTGATACTTTAATTTAGTCGAGATAATTTTGTCAAGGTCAATAAGTTATTGTGAGCACATTTTCGAAACAAAATCACTTCTGCCGTTAGAGTTTATGAGAATTCAAATAAAACACGTTCATATAATTTCGATTGAATTAGTAATTCAATTAGTAAAGTAATACAATTAGTGTATTTTATTAAAAATTTGTTTTTTTTTTTATTTATTACAAAACTCATAAATCTATTTCATACACTATCATTTATAATTCGTATTTTTTTCTGAAACGTATATGTTCACACACAGTATTCACTACTATAACGTTCTCTTTTTCTTTCTGAATCCACTCACTAACTTTACACCCCTTTTGTTTACTTCCCCGATTTTATTATTATTATTTGTTTTTTGTATTTTGTTTTTTTTTATTTTGAATTTTATTATTTTTCGTACTGCATCCAAAACAAGACTGATCTTTTTATCACGATCGATTATCCCAGCTGATAACATTCATCACTGTCACACATACAATCGCATTTCAATAATTTGTATAAATGCTAAAAGCTGGTTTCATCTATCATGACAGTATCATGCTAGGCGTTGATTGACAGGGTAGTATAGAAATATAAACAAAATTCAGGTAACTCATCATGAGGGTTACTTTAATTTTCCCATCTTAATTTATTTCGAAAGACTACGGTATCTTTTCTATTACAAAATTCCCAGATAAAAACTGTTACGAAGACAAGTGACATCTCTGATTAAGGTGAATAACTAATTGATTATAATTGACTAATAATATGATCTCAGTATGCATTGTAAACATAACTACTTTTACTGTAAGAACCACTTACGCATATGTATGCGTCTGTTTATCGATATAGACCATTTGTAGTATGCGTCTGTTTTTCGATATAGATCTTAAGTAGTGTTAGTGAGAAACGAGTAATTTTGTATTTTAACTTTTTGTTCAACAATACAATCGAAGGTTGATATTTTCATTTGATTGTGTTCGTATGAAAAAAGTAAGCAGGCTTGTGTAAACACACACACACACTTGCGACGGCTTCGAGGGTAAATAATAAAGAAAATTGTGGATTGAAATAGTTTCTATTATAACCACGGTTATAAGTTATAATCGAGAAAAGAAGTGAACACGGTCAAAATAAATACTAGTGGTGAACTATTAGCATGTAAACTAGTTATTTAATGTGGGACTTCGATGTAACAATACGTAACAGAAATTCTTATTCACAATCCAATGATAAAACCTTGTATTGTTTTTAAATATTGCTAGGAATAATCATAACACTACTAAATTGACAAAAATCAAAATTTTCGGATGATTCAAGAACTAGTCATCTGAAATATTAATTACTATGGTATATGATGAACTCGGTCACCATAAATTGAAAATATTGCAACCATCAATTAATATACCAATGTCGATTTTAAACGTCACTTAATTTTTTTTCATTTAGATTTATTTAAACCTTAGTCTTTTCTGGTATATCGCAAATACGTCTCATATAGGAAATTTTTTCAAAATTCATCATCTTATCTTACGTTAAAGCATCATATTTCTTAAACAACACATTTATTGTGCTCTAACCATGTCAAGCTTTGTGCCAACAAATACACAATTTGCGAGAAGTACTGCTTTGTTTGAATTTCAAGAAAAGTGCAGCTGATGGAAAATTGATTACTGTTTCAACCATATGCGGAACATGATCTATCAATAAAAGCATGAAACTAGACAATTGGGTTCCGTATGAAATCAAGCCAATAGTGAGATGTAAAGTGGATAGACTACTGTGGTTCAATTTAAATCGAGGAGTAGGCCCGGTCATGCATCAACTTAATCGCTTAAAATAGATTAAGTTACTTGTAGGCCTATAAAGCAACTCTCACAATTAAGGGCACATCGTTTAGAACTCATACACTTTTTTTAACTAGAATATATTAAAAGCGATTTATTAGCCAATGACGAGAGATAATAAATAACAAAACACAATAAACTTTATGTAAAACAAAATTCGTTATGCAAAAAGCTGTTTTGATCGAAAATTTTGATGAATCACCAACCTCAAGCTAAATGTTTACTGTGCCATAAATTCGAAAACATTTCAACGTTTCGATTAAAATTCAAGTATTTTGTTTCATGAAAAAATATACTCGTCTGTCTGTCTTATCTTATCCCGATAGAAATAGATTGTTGGTTTTGCAAAACACAAGAAGAACCAATATCGGATTGATAGTCGATTGGATACATTTTGTTTGTTTTTTAAAGATTTTCAGTTCAATTTTCTTAAATTAAATCATCGCAAGAATAAATGGTAATGGAATAAGCACTTGATATGCTTTTATATATGATATGATATAATATGATATATATATATATATATATATATATATATATATATATATATATATATATATATATATATATATATATATATATATATATATAAATATATATATATATATATATATATATATATATATATATATATATATATATATATATATATATATATATATATATATATATATATATGCATCTATAGGTGAATACTTTGTATCTTATATCATATAACGATGGTCTAGATTAAAATTCAATATATCTTTGTAATCTATTTTACCTTAAGAAATTAATCTTTCGGATGTGCCAACAACTACAATATTTAATCTTGTATTAAATAGACTTTTATTTATTTATGAATTTTCTCGTCTGGCGATATCCGTACAAAATTGAAAACTGAAATTAACTGGCATGATTTAGCATTGTATTCAAAATTCGGTGATGTTCCAAAGTGGTTTACAACTTATACATATGTTTGTGGTTGGAAGATTAGCAATTGTTTTGATGACTTTTCCAACATAATCTACCATATCATTGTGTTGATATTGTCACATTATACATAAATGACCTGGAAAAACTGGTTGACATTATACAGAAACTAAATGTTGCTCATACATGCATGAACAGAGAACAGAATTGAAGGAATTATGTTTTACTTTTATATCAGTAGTCAACGACGGGTATTCGATTGTATCTAAACTCTAAAACTACGTGAATTGTTATATAGTGATGTACGTTTGAAAACAAGAGTTGTGGTAGAAACTTCATTATGTTTGTCCTATATATAATGTATATCAGTTTAAAATTCTTCAGATTTAGTTTTCAAATTTTGGTAAACAATAGTATATTTTGAGAGATTAGACTGAACATATAGTGGACTTTAATTTGTTGTCCACGTTCATGTTTAATATAAGAAAGCCGTTTCGAAATTTGATTGGATTTCGATATCAAGGCTAAGTCATTTAATTACTTGAATATTGTGGGTTAGTCATTATTTTCTGGATTGAGTATCTACCCTGTGGGTACTGAAGATGACACAGAAAGTTCTCAATAGTTTATATACTTGTTATCACTATATATTATACACTGCTCTCAAATTGATTAGAATTTTTATTTGGAACATGTAACTCACAAAGTATATCTATTTAGGGACAACTGATTTCTTAGATGGTTTATGGTTTCATAAATTATTGGAGGTAACCGAAATGTAATGTCCTTTCTTCCTAATAACCACGACATACCTAGCGCTTACTCAGTGAAAGATGTGGACCCTCCCAAGCTACATTATCAGTAAACACATTTCATTTGATAACCTTGTGTCTGTAAGTATGGTACCATCTATCGTCCGGTATTTGAAGTGTGCCTCAATCTGGCTTTTAACGATTATCTGGCAATACCCAAATTTAACGTGAATGTGGTAAGGTTTTTACAAAAAAGCTAAAGACGCCGTTTTATTTTAAATGAAATTCGATTTCATTTAACTGGAAGAAACATTATTATTTGAGTTACTCTGAACGCCACATCAATGACAGTCGACGAACGACTAGCGCGCATTAAGACAACAATCGAGAGCCTTCGAGTGTAAGACAGTAGTCGACCACCAGTTCAACGATCTTGGTCTCACAATTGATCAAGAGGTCGATCCAATAAATATCAAAACTGATTACTAAAACGTAGTCCCAATCGAAAGCAGACAGACCTACTGGTCGGAGATCTGTTTTCATCATTAGAATTTGGCACCAAACCCTGTCGGTTTGATACAACTAAACAGGTTATTAATGTGGAAAAACTAATCCGTTAGTCGGGTAGGACAGCAACGACCAGAAAAACATACCGTCTACACGTATACGACAAAATAAATAACCAGACATATCTAATAGACACTCAATTCAAGAATTTTAATACGAATTTGAAATCTAACTTAGTTTTAACAACCGACAATTGCACATTAATCAACTCATACGGCACTCAGTTACTTCAGGTAGATCTCAGACTAAGACGCAAATTCATACACGCATTCATATTCGCAGCATATATGACCTTTTGGTCGATCTCAAAAACAGACGACTGGTTGATACAGCGACTCGGCTGTCAAGCAATGCCCCTATGGTCAAAGTTTTAGCACCAACTCCCATGCAATCCATGATCGACAACGGCTATGACACGCTGCTAAAGTAGTATTCTTCCCTTACAGAGGAGCCAAACTATGATTTACACGTTCGACATAACGAGGTTCAGGATTGTCACTGAAGGACATTACTCTGTGTAAAGATCACGACAACTATATCCAGTGTGTCACAAAGCTGCTCAAACAGAGTTTCAGCACATGGTGAAATTAGGAATTAGCAAACCGTCTACATCTTCTGTCTCTTGTCCAGTCCATATGTTAACTCACTCGCATGTATTTGGAATACGCAAGCCGCACAAACGTTCCAGAGTTTCATAAACGAAGTCGTTCTCGATTAAAATTTTGTTTTCGTCTATACATTGACTATATTCTTGTGCATCGCTGAGGAGCAACATAAATGTGGAACATCTTTTCATTGAAATGAGTTTTCAGAATTAATGCCATTACGGAATCAATATCAATCAAACTTGATCTATTCATACCCAAAGTTACTAAAAACACTCACTCCAATTCACTTTCACATGGCAGCTCAACTAAAGAAGCCCAAGACACAAAACAAATTTTCTTGGCTAGAACAATTCCAGCACACATTCGAAAAGCTCAAGAGTGAATTAGCTAACACAACGTTAGAATGTTAGCACATACGATGAATAGCACAAGATTGAGCGTGGGTCCTGATGCATCGAATATAGGTTCTGCATCAATACAGTATCAATTGTTGGAAACCGCTGAGATTTTTCTCAAAGAAATTGTCAGATGCCGAAAAGAAATACTCTGCATTCGATCTGAAATAACTCGCAATATATCTATCAGTAAAACATTTTAGATATTTTGTGGAGGGTCGGGCCTTCAACATTTAAACAGACCACAAGCCTCTGACAAGAGTAATTCACTCTAAAACATCCAAGACTAGCAAACCAACGTGGATGCAAAGACAACGTGGTTACAGACACTATCTCACACCACAGTGGTTTTGTGAAAGAGCAAATTAATAAATAAATTGTAATCAAATAAATAATTCAATTATAAATATATTATTATAAATAAATTAATTATAATTAATAAATAAATAATAAACGAATAATAAATAAGTGTATAAACAAAATAAATTTGGAAATAATTAAACAAATAGATAAGGATGGTTTTATTTGGATGTCCGTGTCATAACCCCCACACCGGAGGATCTAAGAGGTCATACAGAAACGCAGGTGACAGTTAAATAAATAAATAATAAATTTGACCAGCAAACGGAAAAATTACAAAGTTGTTAAAAACGGGCACCTCAATGGCCGGACTAGCAAACAATATAATATAAATGCGTTCGTTAATAATTGGAATGCATAATTATCCGAAGAAGTACATCTATACCATTGAGTTCGAGGGTGTTTGGGAGGTTATGTGAGCACTCACCTGACACTGTAGACATATGAGCGACTGTAGCACATTTTTAGGTTTAGATATCATAAGCAATCCTAATGCTTTCTCGAGCGCCACAATGGTTCATAACTACTACAATGCCAGAGCTTGGGACTGGTGTTAAGCTTCAAGTAGTTTTTACTGAAAATAATCCAAAATGGCGTGATTCTGAATTTAGGTAGTGAGCCTAACTTAAGTTCTACGTTTAAGTTAGGCTCACTACCGGTTTGGCACTCTTTATATTTATATATACTCTATATGTTGAAACGATTGACGTAACCATAACAGAAGCTACCGTTATTACCATGACTACGAACAGTTTGGCATATCTGCTTGATTTATTTATTTAATGATTTTTCAAACGGTTTGGAATGCATATGCAACGGTTTGGGAATCTCATTGATTTGTATAGGTATCATAAAATTTGCCCAAGAGACTAAAATGCGCTATCGCACTGATGCAATTACGTTTCTATAAGCATATTATAGCGACTGTTAACTAAATACAATTTGGAAGTAATCCTCACTAGAACTACTGACGCAGAACGAATCACGTTAATAAAGACAAAGCTCACCAGAAGTAGTCATCATCAGAAATAAAATGGCTTGCAACAACCTTACAGATACAACGAAAATTCATTAGTCAAGGCCATACTCATAGAGTATATGAACTCCCTAAGTATTTGGCTGTTTGATTCCAATTCCATCAATTATACTTTCGAAAAGTTATGGCAATGTAATTAGGAGCATATGATGGGAAAATTAATACCGAGCGACATAAACTTTCGAAACCATTAATCACATGAAGTTATTCAAATTTTCAATTTTTAAAGTACTTCCGTATACACATATTATTTGTACATGTATATGTAAATCGGTAAACAAAACAATTCGAATAAACTTTCTCAAACAATACTTTAAGAAATATAAGATTTTTTAATTCAATAAAGTTTCTCTGTATACTCACTCGTTCGTACATATAGAGGGGAAAAAATAAAATTGATTATAAAAGTTTATTAACAAGTTGAAATAAAAAAATAAAAGTTTTGCAAAAGCTTTTTCTCGTGCGCCTCATTTTATTTAAAATCCATTTTGAAGTAAATCAAATCAATTTGAAAATAAAAAAATTCGTATAAATCTTATTAATTTAAAAAAACTATTTTTATTGAAATTTAAGCTTTATTAAGTACGAAAGAAAATACTTTTGCGAACTTTCAAAAAAAAAATATATATTTTTGTGTATTAGAAAAGTTAAAAATATTTGTTCCCTGTCGAAAGGAATTTTAAGTATTTTTATGTTCGAAACGACAAACAGGATGTTCTTTTATTTACCACCTCAAATTCTACTTCAACTGTATTGTCGTGTTTTAAATCTTAAAAAATCTTTTGATGTTGGGAAATTTGCAAAAAATACGTTAATTTCAAAAGCCCTAAAAATGGTTAAGAAAAAAGCTCGTTTTATGTCAATTTTGATGTAAAGTTATTTTTATTTTAAAATTATTGTATTTTAAAACACTTAAAAGATTTTATTAATTAAGTTTTAATTTTTACGATATTCATGTTTTAATAGATCATAGTGTTTCGATGTTTCATTTTTTATTTGTACTTGCATTAAAAATTTAAGTACTCATAAAAAATTATTTTATTATGCAGGATCATCTTCTTACAAAAAAGGATTTCATTGTACAAATTATAAAATGATTTTTAATATCTTAAAACTACAGTTACTATAGACAATGTTATCTTATAGTGGCGTATAGTAATAATAGTAATCGACATAGTATATCGACTCAACATAGTATATCGACCTAAATCGACTGGAATTCGATGAATAAAAATGAAGTGTGAATAAAACAGGAACTGTTTAATAAAAGGAAAGACGTACAGAGAGTTATGAACTATTCCTTGGCGACATGATTGTCTGTTATAACAGAGCCAAGCTTTAGATAATATGTAAACATTTAATTGTCTCTGAGATAGAAACTTTAAAAAAATGTAAAAGGTTTTCCAATAAAAGATTTTATTTTGACATTTGACAACTAAAAGCAACGACATAAGCACTACAAAAATGGTGAACATTTTGTTACAGTTCGCAAAACTAAAGTACATTTTGGCCGTCGTGAAGACCGACAATAGTGAAACTGGTGAAAAAATTGAGCTGTTAGGACAAATAAGTGATGTGAAGAATTAAACCGAGTACGCTGCTCAAGGAGAAATGAGAATATTGATGCTGTAGCCAGTAGTGTTGTTTTGAGAAAACCCAGGTTGGTCGATTCTTCATCGATCTTTGGAATAATGCATTCCACAAAAAATATTACACCGTATTTTGCATAAAGACTAAGGTCTTAAGGCTTTTTAAGTTCAGTTAACACAAGAACTCAAGTCGGCCGATCACCATAAATGTCGTATCTTCGCTAATTGGGTGCTTAAAATTGATGCATTTTGATGAAAATGATCCGGATTTTCATCGAAAAATCTTCTTCAGTGATGAGGGCAATTTTTACTCTGGAGGCTACGTTATTATTCAGAATTGTCGCATTTGGGGCTCAGAAAATCCAAGAATAATTGTTGAAAAGCGTTTCCATTCTCAACGTGTCATTGTTTGGTTTTTGGGCTGCAGGTGTAATTGGATCTTACTTTTTCTAAAATGATCCTGGTGCAACTGTTATGGTGAATAGATTGTGCTACCGGGCTATGATAAAACATTTTTGAAGGTCGTAATTGGACGATTGGAAGTTTATTGACTTCTGCTCGACCTGAAATCAAAACTTGGCCAATTTTAAATGTTACAACATGCCACTCACACTTAATTAATGCAAGGATGCACTATTTTTTGTATCTTCTATTTAGCAGAACAAGCCAGAAAAAATTGGAAAGATATTTTCGAAAGAGCTGCGACTGTCTTAGAAGAAGGCAAAAATAGAACAATCCGTAGGGTTGAAAATAATTAAGAATTGTGTCTGACACTTTGTAAATATTTGAAGGAAAGAATCGACAGTAAAAATAATTTCCCAACCATTGAAGTTGGATACAAATCTTACAGGCATGTGTTCAATAGATAGCAGGTATTTTAGTAGACTACTTTTTTAAATTATAGTTGTTATATAACTGTGCAAACCAGTTAAGAATGCCCATATCATGAGGTAAAACTAAAGAAGCTGGTGTAGAATGGCTTGAGACTTTCTTTAAGGGAAGTCAAAACATTCCAATAAGATTACTAGAATCATTACCTGAAGCCGAGCTACACCGTTCAGTAAGCCGAACGTAGATTATTTTTTCGATAAATTATATAAAACACAGTACAAAAACCTTCAAGATGCTTTATTTACCTTTTAAAACGTACTATGCTTATCAAGAGGATGCTTGGCTACGAAATAATCCTGGAAAAAACTATGACAATATATGATATTCCGACATGAATACACCATTACATGCTTTTGTAAAACAATTCGCTATTTGGAAATATACAGCATGATTTTTTATTCATCACCGATTCATTAGCATCACAAGATGCCTTTATTTCAAAACGACAAGCTCAGTACCAGCAGATCCTTTGTTTTTCAACGAGAATATTTTTTTTCTTCATAAATAGTAAAACCTATCTGGAAAGCTACTCTAAGGATAAAAATGTGGCGTTCTCAATAAAGTACAGTAGTAGTGATTAATTAAATAAGTCATGCCATAACAGCAAATGAACAATAATTGAAACTATCCATAATTCACTGGAACTATTGCAACACAGTTCACAATATAAATACGAACACAATTCATCAACACACATCAAGTCCAGTAGCAGCATATGCCTGATGAAATGGACTTCTTTTCCGATCAGAATCATTAAATGACTTCATCATCAGAACAAAAATTTCAAAAAATTCACCTTCTGACACTCAGAGCCCTTAGCAATTGTCAACCCAATGCGTACTGTTTTTGGAGTTCAAGCAATTCTCTCCTTACCCTCCCCCCAACCCATCGATGTCACGTTTTCTCTTAATATAAATACAGCTTTTATTTAACTATAGTATAGTATAACACATATTATATCCGAACTAAATTATAAAAAGAGAGAGAGAGACGACGGTAGAAGAGAATTAATATGCAGGGAGGGAGGATGAATGAGGAAGGAATTCAATAATATTATCAAATATTATAAATGAACTCACTTACTTAGGAGTAAAAGATTACTGTCGCCCTCCGTCCTCCCTACTTCACGATGGTAGGTGCCGCTTTATGAAATCACATAATACCTGACAGAAACCGAGAAAAACGTTTATTTTTGCTCTTTGCATTTTGTATGTAATTTGTTTCTATAATGAGCGAGATGAAGCAGGAATTCAAATGATTAAATACATAGGTATGACATTATAAACGGGAAACTTCTTAAATCTTAAGGTTAATTATATTAAACTTAAGGCCAACAATTTCAATGGTATAATAAAATGGATTAAATATAACCCGTGAAAATTTTCAGAGTAAAAGTCTGGTGAAACTGTAGATCAAATTCATAGAACTGTCGCTTTCAGTGTATTTAAATTAGGTAAAATGCAATCAAACTAGTTGAAAGATAATATATGGAACCTAAGGTATCATATACGGAACAGCTGTACAGAAAACGGTACCAATCAAAATTACAACATTTCAATGTTTTATCTTGGAATTAAATGTGGTAATACCTATTACTCGGTAATACTATTTTCACTGTCGAACAGTAATAGTTTGAAAGTCCAGACCATATCCTATTGTTTGACCATATCATATATGCTAATCATGGGTCAATATTTTTTTAAACTAAATTGAATAATAAAGGATTCTTTTGGAAGTGGTAGCATTATTTTTCTGTGAAGTTTTTAAGACATTTAAAACCTGTAATGTTAGTTCAGGTAGTCAAAATTCGTAACTATACTGAAATTTTAATTAGTATACATGCGGGGGTTTTATTTAAGCCTGTACATAATTAAATAATAACATTTCATTATTTGTACAGTTGAGACATGATTAAATATTTTAAAATAAATCATTTATTTATATTCCATCATTTGTTATCTAATTTATATATGTCAATATACCTGAGGCACCTCTTCTCTCTCTGATTAAAATTAAATATTTATATTTTTGCGTACATCGATATTTTTCTTGCGTGGGAAGGGTATACAAATATTATAAATAACTTAATTTGTTGTGCTAATGCTAGAAGCAAGATATTTCTGGTGAATTATAAGCTTTTCTGGCTTTGTTTTGCTGCACGTTTTGTGTGAACATATTTTAATAGGACTAAGTAAAACCAACGAAAAACCTATTAAAGTACTTTTTTTATATTGCCTAGATATTTGAAAGGAAAGAGGATATTCTTAATTTTCTCTACAAACATCTTACTATACATCTTAGATTTCTAACATATCATGCATCTCCACTTTAACTTGTTGAGCAATACGTTGTAACAACTATCGAGCGTTTATTTCTTCATCAACCGTTTATCTCTTTGGATTACTTTAATACTTTGAAGACAATCATTCGTATGTACCATATTTGCCTCCTTTACTTATTTTATCACACACTCTTCGTATTTTGGTTGTGAATTTCTTAAATGTTACCAATAGTAACAACGTTCATAACACATGGATCTTACGAAACTTTCGATTTTTGTTTGAAATCAAAGTTATCTGTTTGTATTTCACTCTAAAGTGTTGGCCCAAAATGTATGACTTTGAAACAATACAGAATCACACTCTCTGAAATCAATTTTCTTTCGAATTTTGTGGAATAAGATTGTTTTCTTCCACATTTAATTGGTTTTAGCACTAGTTTTAGCACCTTTTGAGTACTAGATTCTCAAACAATTTTGATGTCACCGTGTTAAGTTTGAGTATATCATGTTTAAGTACAGGCAAATTAAACACGTAATTCCGATTTATCTCGATGGGGGGTGTTACAACGATTGCACAGTTAATTTTTAACAGCCCGGTATCGGTATAGCCAAAAGATAAACGGGGATGGTACAATCTTATGACATGATGACAAATATAGTCAAAAGTTAAGTGTGTCTCGTGTCGGACTGAATTTTCATTCACATGTGACTGGATGGGGAGTGGAAGTTGATCTATGTATGAATTAGTGTATGTGTTGAAGTATTGTATTGAAGTTTATGTTTTTGGTGTTGTCCTATATTTTTTATTTCCAGTATTTTTAATACTATTTTGGATTACGAGCCCACATGGAACAAATCCGTGTACAAAGCGATTTGTAACTCTCTTTTCTTCTATTAGAGGACGGGAAACCCGTGATTCCAATGGTTTTGTTTTTGAGCTCTCGTTGTTCAATTGGTAAAGTTTTCATTTTCTTAAATGGAAGTAGCGATTTTAAATGAATAGTTGTCGTCTATTTTCCATTTATTATGGAGGAATTTTTTGTTTTGTAGGCCACCACAAGTCAAAATGGTGTCTTTAGTGAGTTGCCATTGAACAATTACACTATCATCAATTCTACAATAATTTAATCCCACTTACTTGGTGTGTATTTATGATTAGGGACGTAATTACAAATATATGTAATTATGATTAGGGACGATAACAGCAGCTAGTCATTTCTGTCATTAACACCCTCAACTCTTACACATAAGTCTTTTATTAAAGAGAAGGAATACGACTAGTCTCAGGTCTGGTCTCGTATTTCATAGTCTTAGGAGTATTTTCCAGGACTATTGTAACATACCTAGAATCGCATTAGATGTGGGTGCATAATATGAAATTATTCGATTTTAATTTTTTTCGATATCGAAAAAATTCGATTCGATATCGAAAAAATTCGATATGTCGCGATAACATAAAATCATCAATTTAAACATAAATGAATAAAACTTACATCGAAGTTTGTACGCCAAAATAGGAGTAATTTCATTAAATTATATTCAATAATTATTATTATTATTATTTGAACACTATTATTTTTAAAAATAATTTAAAATAAATTTTGTAAATCAAAACTAATAATTATTAACAAAGTTTGACAAACGCGATCAGTCGTATATTATATTTGCCAACTAAATAGTAGTCGAATATTTTCGTTGCGTTCGGAAAAATTCGCTGACATTCTGACATTTCGATATCGAAAAAAATCGAAATCGAAAATTTCATATTAGGCTCCATGATCTGAAACCATCGGATCTCCGATGTGAACGCTTGTTTGCTTAATGCTAGTATTTAAAATTACATTATTACTTAAACAAATGAAAACACAAAATTAATAAATTTAAATTATTTAATTTTTTACCATTCTTTTACATTATGCAATTTGGCAGGTAATATTAAAATAAACATCAGAAAGTCATCGTAGCAGTGATGGTTTTAGGAAACTAATACTTAAGTTTTAATCAAAGAGTAATTGATATTTCACGTTGGGTAGGAGTGTTTGAAAATAAATCATTACTTTTTTTAGCATGCACTGTAAGTTAGCAGATGGTCTTGTGCTGTACGAGCATTGCGTGTTCGCAACCAGGTTGTTCTGTCCCAAATGAAAAAAACCTTTACCTATCCTTACCTATTGTTATGTGTAATAAGCTTGTAAGATTTTGCCCATCGCATGTTCTTACACTCGATTCAATCAATTAATACTACGTAGTTTTTTTTTTATTAAGACTTGGTTCCAATTATTGACAGCCATGTCGACATAGATCTATTTTACACTTTTTTCAATAAGATTCTATTTTAAACATTTTTCACTCAATTTTTTTTCTATTTTTACGAATTGATGTACAATCAAGTACTACGATTTGGCCGGTAAGTATGTTGTGTAAGATACAAATCAATACGCCGTTTAGTCAATAACATTAATATTTGTCGAATCGATGAATAATTTGGGTAAAGTTGCTTCAATTATATATATCAAAACAAAAATGATTTATACAAATGTTTAATTTATCAAAGATTGTCCTTACGTGACGGAACCTTTAAAATTTATCTTATCATTCGCTTAACCAGATCAGATTTTCTCAAATATTAATATGCACCAGCTATCTTGAGCGAAACTTCGGAGAGAACGAGCTACTATAGCTGATTCGGTTAGTCTTTCGTCCCTATACCCAATTCTGATACTCGATTGGCACGTCAGAACTGCTACGATACTCCATCAGGGTTCCACTAACTTCGACATGATCAGGTAAGTATATAGTTGCAAAATGATATATTTTTTACGCAAAGTTGCAGAAGTCATGTAAAAAATAATATAATTGGTGGTCCATCTAGCGTTTTAGTGACAACTTGTTTAAAGATTGACCATTATGACTTGCTTTACGCTTGAACCAAATTAAGAAATATTGAAAACTTATTTGAATAATTTTGCATAAATATCTTGATATGAGGCCGTACAAAATTTGATTAGTGCTGGAATTGAATCAAAAGGATTGCGAAACTCAAGATATCCAGAAACTACCTCAGGTGATACGGCTTGTTATTATCACAAATCCGTTAGTTATTACGTTGCGTGGCACATGTTACAATATGATGAATCGTCTTATAGATTATTTACAACAGCATGCTTTCCATAAGATACATTTACAAATACATCTATAGGGATAATCGTGTAAAGAGAATTTGGGAAAGAACTGTTGGAAAGAACCCGTGGTTAAAGCTGCGTCAGTTGGAGCGGCAGGTACCGGGTTCGAATTACGATAGGGGCAAGGTGCTAAAATGGATCTTCCACCATCGATCGATGGTGTGAATGAACTCATCTGGATCCCCTGTTGAGTTTAGAAGTACTATAGGCTGACATGGAACTATGCAATGCGCAGATGATTCTATGTAAATCGGACCTATAGCTGTACATATAGTGATATCACAACGGACCATCGCCGGTCTAAGTGTGCGATAGCATTCACCCAACGAAATAAAATCTACCAAAAATGCTAAATCTTCAAACCAATTGTGATCTTCTAATTCAGGTATAATCTTTTACTATACTCCATAAAGAATTTTATTTCATTTTTTAAAACATAAAATCGTTATAGCATTTTCCCACAACTTAACTATACTTCTGCAGGAAAATAAGTAAAATCTTCATAGCAAAAATTTGGATGTTTTAAGAAACTCTTGAAATATTTATCAGATTACAAGGATGAATCCTTGTAATCTGATAATATTAAACCATAAATTTTATCAGATTACAAGGATTCATCCTTGTAATCTGATAAAATTTATGGTTTAAACAATGACATTCATAACATTTTTCATTATGAAAGGCGTGGCAGAATATTATTTTTAATGTTGCTTTGACAGCTTCATATAAAACAACAGAATTAATTGTATCCTTCAGTAGGACAAGGGAGACCAATTCCACTGCCACGTTAAAGTCCTTGTCGGTATTTGCATATATGGATCAACTCTCTCTGTTCGCCTATGTATCATCAAAAATATAGTTAGGTGTTCTGAAAACTAGTGAAGAGGATTGGAAAGCGATGTTTTCCGAAGTTTTGGTTTTAACCTTTTGTCGCTGGATGAGGTTTATGTTTTCATGATTGATTGTCAGATGAATCGGTGTACATTTGAAGGAATGATTTTGGAAGGATAGTTGTACTTTTTTCATTGACGGTTTTTTTTGGTAAAGGTTTCTTGGTCTTCACAAATACAAATGGTTTCTGTAGTGATTCGGCAGTTAACACATTCATTAGCATTTATTCTATCTTAACTTAATCCCATAACTAGCATATAAAAAGAAAACAAGCAAATTCAAATCTATTTAGTGTGAATAATCGTGTTACTTAAGTGCTAAGAAAAGGATAATTTTTATTCGTATGTGTGCTTGAAAATAGATCTCTAATTTTTTAAGCAAGCAGTCTAGTTTATCTTGTGCTCATTAGGTGTCTGAAACCTGGTCATTCTTTCCTAAATAAAATGTTTTTTACTAACTTCACCTATTGTTTGTTATGTGTAATAACTTGATCCGAATTAATTCGGGGATCTTGCCCAGTGCTTTTTCTTACAGTCAAATCAATCAATCGTCAAGTATAAATATCACAACACAAATGATTTTTAAATGTCGAATTTATAAAAAGTTGTTCTTACTCGACAACACGCTTAAAATTCCTCTAATCATTCGCTTTACTAGATAAGATATTTTCTCCAAATATTAATATGCACCAGCTATCCTTAGAGAAACATCGAAAGGAACGAGCTACTAGATGGTTCGATTAGTCTCGCCCGTTTACCTAATTCTGACAATCGATTTGCACATCAGAACTGCTACTATCCTACATGAGAGTGTTGAAGTCACACCTGTCAGAATAGTTGCAAAATGTAGTATATTTTACGTAACGTACAGAATCTTTGTAAAATACAAATATAAATTATCCAATTTGTGGTCCATCTAGCGTTTTTAATTTCAACTTCCGATTATTTCAAGTGTGGCAACTAGTCAGTTTGGTAGGCTGGCATGGAACCTTACCATGTGCAGATGGTAACCTTACCATGTGCAGAAACATATTGTAAAATGTGCCGTTTATACATATTCACTTTTCACATTAACAACTATTTCATCCATAGCATAATTAACTAAGCTCAAAACTAAATTTTTTTCTAAAGAAATTTTAAGTTAGAATTTAATGCAAAAATGCTAAAAACCATTACGTATAAAATTTATATCTACGTTCACATTCGGATACCCATTTACATGGATTACAAAATTAAATGAAGCCAAAAGGAAATAGATTAATTAAAACCCATGCTAGGTTGCATGAGTATGCCAGATAACTCTTTTCGAACTCATCTGTGGGATTGCACCACATTCGGTCCCGATTAGCATAAACACTGTAAATGACCAAGGGTATTTGCTGTCATTTTATTTAATACACAATATCAAGAATTATCAATAAATTTATGATGAGAACTGACACTCACCGTCATGATCGTTTGTTACATTTGAATGTCAGCAGAAGCTACCTTGTATTCATCCAGAAAGTCCATGGATACAAATCGCTAATGCCCCAGTATTGCTGCCGTACCCAACGACAACATTCATTTATCAATCTATCAATTTCATCTTAAGTTAAATTTTCGAATACAATAAATACATTTTATATGATGTGTTTCAGTTTTTACACAGAGATGTCACTAATATGTTCATATTGCACATTTTTTAATTTCATTTTGGGTCAAAATACATTATTTGCATGTAAATAATGTTATGTTATTTAAATGCACCGCTCTGCTTGATATGAGGGCGTACAAACCTTAATGAGTGCAGGAGATGAACAAAAAGAATTGGGAAACGTTTGGAAAAAATATAAGCATTTTAACTGTTAAATTAGCTTTGTTGGACTTATTTTTCTGAAGCAAGTAAGTGTAATGATAATTATTCAGACAAATTCTTAATAAAGCCTCATAAACTTTAAAACCAAATGGGTTACAACCAACTGCAAATCATAATCCCTTTGTCCCATGTATATGTAAAATATAGCGTCATAAATTATTAATAAAATTTTGTACTTTGATTTTAAAAGTTTTGAAGGAATCCAATTTTTTGTTTCGTGATCATTAAGTAATTCTTTTGCCATTAAAATGGAGTTTACTGTTGAGGTGATCAGTGAATTTTGGTTGGTTGTGTCCTTGATTAAGGAAATATCCTTGATGGTGTCCTTGATTAAGGATTAAGGTAAATATAGATAAATCTTCTTTCCGCAGTTTCACTGTCGTGAGGATTAACAATTATCGTGCCAAGAAATTTTCGAATTTTAGGAAACATACATATATTCGTTTTGAGAATTTTTTAATGAAGGTATGTTACCCCAAAATTGTTCAAAACCCAAATTTGCATCAAAGAATGATTGATTTACTAGGAATCTCCAAACTTCATCCAACAATTCGATACTATCTTCTTCTACTAAATTTGGAAATAATGTCATTAGTGGAACTAAACTTTGCGTCAAACTTTCAGGATTAATTCCACGCAGTTGAAGTAAAACAGTATCGTCAAATTTAATTCGAATTAAAATTTGTTTACAAATTTCCACAGAATACAATTGGCTTCCATTTTTCTTGGCCTCCAGCGTATTTAATAAGCTTTTGCTCCAATTAAGCTAGCTATAAATCCTTTAGATTCAAATATACATTCTTGATTTGTTTCGAAAACAAGAACTGAAAATGTGACATAATGTATACAAGGAGAAACACAAAATATAATATTAAAAAAAAAGTCTTGCCGCGCGAACAAAATTTTCTTTAACAAAAGTAACGTAAAAAACTTGCCATGTGTACAAAAGTATATTTGAGTTCTTGTTTTTTGCTCAGTATTGATTAATGGAACAACGTTTGAAAATAGTAGTTTACTTTGCTATTATTGTAGTACATTCGACAGCGCTGGCACAATATTCCCTTAGAAAGATAGCATGTGACGTTTGTTTCGTTTAAATGGCACATTCCTTAAAGGCAGCTTCAGTGTTGCGTTCCTTCCTTCGTTCCTTCAATGCAAATTTTTTTAATCAATTTCATTGGTTTAAAATTATGTGTTTTTTCTTCATCAAGTTGGTTTAACTTTATCTTTTGGCAAAACGAACAGTGAGAAAGAGATAGCATGGTATTGAAATGAAAGAGACGAAAATAAAATGCGCTCAAATCTAATGTAAACATTTAATCATGAAAGAATGTCAATCACTTAAATTATTTAGCTATAGATGGCAGCAAATTAGCATAATCGTTCTGAATTTTTTCCATCAATCATGATATCGCAAATAAAAATATTTAGAACGAAAGAAGGAACGCAACACTGAAGGTGGCTTAATTCGTTCTTCATATAAATTTGACTAAATGTAGAGATTTTTAAATTTTAACACGATCACTGTCATTGTGGGATCGTTATATTGGTAATTATATATATGTTTTGTGTGTTTTATAAGAGATTGGGTAATTTTTATTAAAATACATATTAAAATATCTTTTCGTGTGACTTTTGCCACTTAAATTTAATAAAGTAAGTATTCTTGGCATTGATTCGAATAGTTTAGCTTAATAACAAAATTTGACTATTGTGAGTAAAAATTATTCACTCAATATTAGTGAATGCGTGTCTCTGGGATGGCAGTATATTTGTGGAAATGTATTTGGTTGTGTGTGGAGGGATGGAGATTTCACTGTGGGAAGTGCTGTTTGGATTGCTAATTCTTTATAATTAATGGTTGAGTTTCGTAACGAAAATGATTTGTACTACTCTTGACTAAGTTTGATTATGCTAATAAAGCGCACTTTGTGCTTTTATAAAACTCTTGTCTGGTTATTTCTATGAAAGGCACTTTTATTGAAATACTTTATTTTTCTTTTATTTAATAAAATAATAAAATTATTATTATTTATATAAATATACATTAAAAAAATTTCTTTAAGGACATGCTTAACCCATTTTCGGCTGCTGGTCGACTTTTCGACCGTTAACTTTGTTATTTTTTTCAAACTGCTTACAGTTATATTTTTCGTACTTTTTTTGCAATAAAACAAAGTTTAACCTTTTTTTTTTAAATCACACATTCATCTTTAAAATTTGTTATATTTCCTAAGATGAAAATTGTCGTTTTTATAGAGATATTTGGAAACCGTTACAAAAAATATAAAACAAATTCGTTGTTTCTTATGTCGTAAAGAGAATGGTATGAATAAAAATTTAACGAAAGTTTTAGTTTTTTTAAATATTACTTGAAACTCCCAGTTATGTTAAAAAATTAGTGGTCGAAAAATGGGTATAGTGGCTGAAAAGGGTATAGTTTTAAGAATAATGTGAAAATATTTAATTCGTGAAACCACTAAAATTTTGGAATGTTTTTTAAAAATGTATCTGAATGGGGTTTCATGGCAACGGACACTATTCGCACAAATTGCTTGGGAGGTGAAGTATTGAAGACTAAAAAGCAATGATGTAAGGATAATACTGATTATTTATTTGATGAAACAAATCAAATTGTTGTTCGTTGAAGTAATAATAAAAAAGTCACAATAAGCCCAAATCACGACAGTTGGTCATACTGACAAAAACGTCTCGGTTTCTCAGGCAAATATTATTGCAAGCTATAACTGGTGGATAAATGGGGTCGATCGACACAACAACGCAGCTTCTAACTACCACGTTACAATCCAAGGTATACAATAGTGGTGGCCACCCTGGATTAGTGGATTGAACAGTGCAGTAGTCAACGCTTGGAAGCTACACAGAAAAAAATAAATTAATGAGATTGTCGTCTTACCCTATTTTGTGAGATTTCCTTTTAATTATATAACATTAAAATGAGATCAACTTAAAATTTAATAAGATTCCGCATCACTTCATGAAGAATTTGCAGATTAAAAATTAAAAGGATTCTCCACCTTAAAATATTAAGTATTTCCTATTAAAATATGTAATTATGAGGAATTTCATATTAGCACAAAAAATTGATGTGTAAATTCTTCTTATTCACTGATCGTGTTATATATCGTGTTTCATCGTGTTATTTTTGTCTTTTTTCATAGTCAAAACATTTGCTATACTGTGCAATTTACAACAGGATTGCGTGTTTAGTTTGTCGTGTGCAGTGTATATGGTTTAGTTTTGTGGAACAAAAACATGTGCTTTTCTTTAAATTTTACTTAAAAATCAAAAAAGTTGTATTTGTGGAACTATTCATTATTACATAATGGATGAACAAAATATTGAAACCCCAATTACACTGTTGTACATAAAACCGCTTGAATTTGATCAAGCAGAAACTGATGAAGTCGCAGAAGTTTTGAAATCGTGGGGTCTTGCTCAGCCTACTTGCGATATCATATTAGCGGGAGGTATATTCACAATGAAACACCTAGAATGTGTAGAATTGGATGGCGTGAACGAAATTTTTTCCGATTTTGGTAAAATGTTTATTGGGGAAAAAGCATTATTCCTAAATAAATTAAAGCAATGGCGGCAATCCAAAGTAAGTATTGTTCTTATTGATCACTTTTGCAAAATATTTCTATATTTGTATATTGCTTCTTAAAAAATTCAGAACATTCCCATGCTATGTGATAAGGATACAGAGAGTGATTCAAACACCAGTAAAATACTCGATTGGTTAGAACATATTTCTAGTCAACTGACGAATATAAGCCGATCATCAAGCTCTGCAAGCTGCTCGGATAATTTTCGAGACAACGACGAATTACAAAATCAATGCCAATTGGATCAGTTATTGGAGAGCTGCGACAAAGGAAAATTAATTCTTTCATATTATGCAAAACACGATATACTCGACTCAAAAAACCAAAGAGATTTATGTCACATAATTACCAACTTTTACAAATCTAAACAATTAAAAATGAGTTACATGAACATGGATAACTGGGCAAAACGTATAGAGTTATTATTTCCCAATGAAAAATCTGTAAGTATTCAAAGCTCTTTGTAAATTATATCAACAGTTCATAATTAGTCTAATTATAACATAAAATGTTAATTGATCTTTAGACCACCTATTTTATGCCACGTAAGCCAGGTAAAAAAAATCCAACGGGCAAGCTTCATTCTCGTTGGGCTAATATACAAGAAAAGACTACCGAACAAAATGAAGAAGAAGAGAAGATAGTAATATTTGAAAAAGAAAATGGTTTGTTGTTTTTCAACTATCTTCATATTTAAATTAAATTATGTAATGATATACAACTTTTGCTTTCAGATGAGTTACTGGAACTAAAGTGTTGGCTATCAAATAATTGTTCGCCGTGGACTGAAGTATGTGCAAAGTGGGAAATGACAGCTTCAATTCGGATTCCAATGTTTCAACGTTCGTCTCAGTCTATTTATGAGCTACTAAGAGATTGGCCACGATTTGATGATCCTGATGGTTATCAATTGGTAAGGTTTAATGTACATATATATATATATATATATATATATATATATATATATATATATATATATATATATATATATATATATATATATATATATATATATATATATATATATATATATATATATATATATATATATATATATATATATATATATATATATATATATTATCTATATATATATTTTTTTTACCTTAATAGATTGACATTGATTTTAAAATTCTGTTTCCGAATAAACAAAATTTATTGCTTAATGATTACGCCGATTTCTGCAAGAAAATTTTGCCAATCTTCGAGTCTGAAATTAAAGATAAGCAGTCAAAGCAACTTCTAAAATCTTTAAAAGAGAAAACATTAGACACAAGTAAGTATTTAACATTTTTTTAAACGATCTGCTTTAGTAAACTTTTGTTCCAGATTCACAACATTGCATCATAGCTATGCTACTTCATAGTGTTTTGGTGCCAAAACGAATATCAAAAACGTATAAACCAACCATTTTGGATTCTCAAACCGATTTTGTCATTCATATTTGCACAATTAATGATCTACAACCAAAACTGGAATTACTTAGAGAAAAATGTCGCAAAAACAATAAAAATATTCAACCGAAGATCATAGTCGTAGGTACTAACTTTGAAAATATAACGGAATTCTATGTTTTCTTTAACCATATAAAATACAAAGTTTGTTCGTTTGTCAAATGTATTGACATAATAATTAAATTAGTTTACGTTTATAGATTGAAATATTCACACATATCTAAATTAGTTTGGTCGTTTTTGGAAGAATACTTTATCGATCTTTCTTCAGAAAAATTTTCTGAGGTAACAAATTTAATCAATAAACTAAACCACGTTAAGTAAAACTATTATGACACGACTAAATTGTTTCATGTGTGACTATTTCAGTTTAATTACAACCGAACTTATCAAACATTTCAAAATTTTTCACAATCTGCCTGCTATTTATAAATTTAAATGTAGACAAGAAAATTGCAAACAAAAATTTCAAAATATTTATGCTTTTAAAAAGCATATTTTAAAGCACGAACAAAGCTATGCCAAACATGTTCCTAATGTGCAATCTGCAATTTTTCAAATAAACAATTCTGAATCAAAAGTATCTCAAAATTTAGTAGTGGATGTAGAAAACTCTAGATCATTAGACATAAACATTATAGAAGATAAATTTGCTTCTCCTAATCTTGAAAAATCAGTAGTACAATTTATATTAAAGTTACATTCAAATGCATCATTGTCAAGAAAAGTGATTTCAGATATACTATTAAATATTACTGAGCTTGTAACAAAACCAATATCGATCTCAGTTTTACAATATTTAGCAAATCATAATATTGATATACCGGAAAATGAAATTAAAGAATTTATTAAAACTATATCAAACCCCTTTAAAGAAATTAGTACAGATTATAAACTTTTAAAATATCTTGAGGGTTTGGGAATGTATAAGCCACCTTTAAAAATAGTCATTCAAAACGAACTTTCTAATATTATTGTGAACAGCGCTCCAACGTTTACTGAAAATAAAATAGAGATCTGCATGCTAGATTTCAAATTTCAAATTAAAACGTTTCTTGAAAATTCAAATATTTTAGATAAAATATTGGCAAACATGAATTTTTTGAAAACAAAAACAGAAATATGCAACTTTGTCAATGGTAAGTTTTGGACTGATATGAAATTTCCATCTGACAAAGTTATATTGCCAATATTTTTTTATCTAGATGACTTTGAAATAAACGATCCCTTAGGGTCAAAATCTGGAGTAAATTCAGTATGCGGTCTTTATTATAATTTTCCTGTGATACCAACTCATCAATTATCAAAAATTAACAATATATTTGTAGCAGGATACATAATGAGCCGTGATATTAAAGAATATGGGATTACTAAATGTTTAAGACCTTTAGTTCAACAAATAAATGAATTACAGTCTCACGGCTTAGCAATTAATACGAACAACGGATCATATACAATATATTTTCAATTAGCTCAAATACTCGGTGATAATTTAGCGTTGAACACTGTCTTAGGTTACGCAAAATCGTTTAGCGCAAATCTTTTTTGTAGGATCTGCATTAGGAATAAACCTCAAACCCAAATTGATTGTGTAGAAGTATATGAAGCACTTAGAAATATAAAAAAATATAACAATGATATTTTAATGATAGGTAGCAAAGAATCCACTGTAAAGGAAGTTTCCGTAATAAATGAAATTAATAATTTTCATGTGACTTACAATATTGCATGTGATATCATGCACGATGTTTATATTGGCGTCTGCAAATACGATTTGGCAAAAATTCTAAATTATTTCTTATATATAAGAAAATTTTTAACGCTTGACACACTCAACTATAGAAAACAAATGTTTAACTATGGTAAAACAGAAATATCAAATAATAGTGCTCCTATTGAAAAACATCATATTCGTGATGCTTCATTTAAAATGAATGCATCGCAAATGAAAACGTTTATTCACTTATTACCCTTAATTATAGGCGACCTTATAGGTTCAAATGACCCCGTATATAAATTTCTAACATTATTAATTCAACTAATCGATATTCTACTATCACCATCATTTAATCAAGAGAATTTGGATAAATTAACCTTACTCATTGAAAAGCATCACAGTCTTTATCAATCTTTATTTAATGACACACTTAAACCAAAATTCCATATGATGGTTCACTACCCTACCATTATAAAACTATTAGGTCCATTAAAATATTTGTGGTGCTTTAGATATGAAGCCCAACATCATTTCTCAAAATTGTATGAGCACAATATTACTTCAAGACGAAATATTCCATTAACCTTAAGCATTAAAGCAGGATTAAATCATTCCTATCTCCTTATGTCTGAAAATTTTTTCCAGGAAGAACTTATCATTCACGAAAGTACCCAATTTTCAATTTCCTCACAACCATATTTTAGTAAGCTTGAATTTTTGGTAGAATATCCAAGTTCAGAAACTCAGTCAAGCAACTCAGTTATATTTCGAGGGTTAGAATATAGAAAGGGTTATATATTAACAAAAGTGGCACAATGTCAGTTTAAACTACGAGTATGTGAGATCATTGATTTTATATTATCAAATAAAACACCTTATGTTGTCTGTCAAGAATGGAATATTACTAAATTCTGCAATCATTTCTAATCATATATAATTGGTGAGCCTTTGAGTTTTGTGTTCAATAATCTTCAAAGTTTTGATGGTCCACCAATTCATTTTTATTTTTTAATTAATGGGCAGAAAGTAGTTCGTCCTAAATTATACTTTTTTAATTAAATAAGTTTTTAAGTTGCGATATGTATATATATATATATATATATATATATATATATATATATATATATATATATATATATATATATATATATATATAATATTTGGAATAAATTTTATAATTTGAATAACAAGAATTATTTTATACTATATGAAATGCTGTAATATATATATATATATATATATATATATATATATATATATATATATATATATATATATATATATATATATATATATATATATATATATATATATATATATATATATATATATATATATATATATATATATATATATATATATAATATTTGGAATAAATTTTATAATTTGAATAACTAGAATTATTTTATACTATATGAAATGCTGTAATATAAAATTAAATAAAATGTAAAAAAAAATTATAAAAATGTATATACTGTTTATTAAATAAAACTAATCATATTTGAATAAATTTGGTTTGTTTCTTTGATTTATTAAGGTCATATTTTGAAAAATATAAGGAATTCCTTTTGACCTAAGTTTTTCAATAAGAAAATCTGATATATATATATATATATATATATATATATATATATATATATATATATAATATTTGGAATAAATTTTATAATTTGAATAACTAGAATTATTTTATACTATATGAAATGCTGTAATATAAAATTAAATAAAATGTAAAAAAAAATTATAAAAATGTATATACTGTTTATTAAATAAAACTAATCATATTTGAATAAATTTGGTTTGTTTCTTTGATTTATTAAGGTCATATTTTGAAAAATATAAGGAATTCCTTTTGACCTAAGTTTTTCAATAAGAAAATCTGATTAATTTTTGATAAGATATCTTGCAAGTTTAAATAGTCCATCTATTTATTAACCAAAAGATCATCCGATTAATATTAATGTGAAAGTCGTAATAATATTCAACACGAAATCCTTCTTAATATCAATATGCATATCTAATAAAACTTCATAAATTGATCAGTAAATCCGATTTTTTCAAAGTGGCATCACATTAGAAGATTAATAAGAAAAATCATATTGTTTTAATAAACTTTCTTTTTGGATAAAAACCATAGAGAAATCCGATAACTTTTGTACGAAAAATGTGACTTTTCATATGCTTTTTTTTCTCTGTGTACATTGCTTGATCGCCAAGGAGCTCAAACGCAAGCCAATGTCTCAAAAAGATTTCAAAATTGAACTTATAGAAGGACTGCTACTTACGACTGATTCAGTGCCAGATTCAGCTTAGACTGGTACACATTTCAGAAATACAAAGCACCTTAGCAACATGCGGACAAAATCTCCAGAGACCATATCATTGCTAAAAGTGCAACGTGCATTTGCATTCTAAAAACTTCTAGGACTATCATGAAAAATAAATATTCATTACTTTTATTTTGTTGCCCTTATTTATTTGAATAAAATATGAATTTTCCAAAAGATTGTGTTTTTATAAAATAAAATTTTGTATATCATATTCGGCCATTGGTCGATTTTTTGACCACCCATTTTCTCGAAAACGGTATGTCAGATTTTTTTTTGATCATTTCTCAAAAAGTATGTTATAATCGCACCATCATATTAAAGATCATCGAAAATTTTAATGGAATGAGGTCCCGGCTGAAATGGGTTAAGGTTGGATGGAGATTACTTGACCGGTGGTCTTGACCAGAAACTTTATTTTATTTTAATAATCAGCTACTTTACTGTATAAATAATTCTTTTATAAACTTTCTGAAACGGATGGTCGCTTTTGGTGATTTTCTTTCATTGAAATGAAGTGTGTTATACAAGAAATTTACTTTTGTGGATTGTGTGTATGTTTGTTCTTACAAAATCTAAAACGGACCTAAAGATAGGATGCACAATGTAATGGAATCAATGCTAGGATTAGATAAAATTAAGTTTATTTATTTAAATAGTTTCTCTTATAATCGATTTAACATCGAATTAGATATTGAAAATGCTGTCGGATCATCGCGGAAACGTATTCCTCCACGTGCTGGATGCTGATTGGGAATTATAGGGACAAATCTAAAAAACGGCATATAATGAAATGACGCAAACATGTTTTTTAAAACACTGTAGTTTTAACTGTTGAGGCAAGTCGAATACATAGGATGCATATGGTATAAAAATGGTATTTACTAAAATTAAATGATAATTTACTAATCATATAGTTAGTACGTTGAGATGCAGAATCCAGGGTCTAGGCCCGCATTATTTTGGAATAAAGAAGTTTTCTGATATCTATTTGGAATTGTGTCTAACATACTCTAGGATTATGGTAATAAACCTAGGATCACCGTTACTGGTTGGCTTGCACTTTTCCTACCCTATCATATCATATCATATCATTAACAAAATTATTTATAAATAAATACAACTTTTTATTTCTATAAAAAATAATTTGTGGCTGATTTTAATTGCCATACACATATAATAATAATTAAATATATAATAAATTCCAAAATCTTTATGAAGCCTCATAAACTTTAAAACCAAATGGTTTTTAATCAACTGCAAATCAAAATCCCTTTGTCCTGCATGGATATATAAAAACATTTATTTAAACACATTTTTATTGTTTTTTTTTTAGTTAAATAATTATTTTTATTCGCGAATATTGTCACAACAAATTAAAAACAAAACAGCAAAATTTTATTTTAATAAAAAATAAAATAATAATTTTTTTTTTATCATACATAATAAAATAATATACATTTCGGGTTAATATTTATAAATATGTATTCCATTTATTTTGATAACAATAAAAAGTTTATGTGTTATTGTTGTCATGTATTAAAAACACAACCGAACATCAGCCTCAACAGCAAAAAAAAAATTATATTAAAATTTCAACGCAAAGTATTATACCAACAAAAGAAATTAATTTTAATTTAATTTTTTTTCCAATAAAAATTAAATTTTTATTTCTATTTTAATTTTTATTTGTATTATTTTTTTTTGTTAAATATAATAAATTAAAATCATAAAACAAATGAATATATTTTTAAAAGTTTTTTTTTTATTAAAATTTATATGCGTATACAGAAGACGAAGAAAATATTTGGATTTTGTTTCGCATTACTCAAACGGAGCTTAAAAGCTTTGAAATATTTGTTTTTATGTATTAATTTAAATGTTGATCGAGATTAAATGATGTATACAATACAATTTTGTTTTTCAAGTTAAGGTGTTATCTAGCCTGTAGCAATTTTAATTTTTTGACGAATTAAATTAATAGACTCTTGTGGGAGAACATATACATATATGATGACAAAGACTTAAAACCCGAATTTATAATTAACGTGGTATTTTCTGGAATGATTTGGATGTTAGATAGAAGATTAATTATCATTATCTGCCTCGTATTTGAATATTTATATTCTTCAATCGAAAATGTCATGAACTCAAGCAAAACATTTTTGGAATTTGAAGATTAACCAAACTGCTTCAGCCAATTTCAGATGCGACTTGACTTACTATGAATGTAATCTACTTATAATGATACTTTTTCCGATTGGGATTTTCATTGAGATTTAGGCGTGACAACTGCCATGTTATATGACATTTGTGTTCAGTATTCATTGGCATTTCACCATGAATAGACCAACGCGAGAACAACGTTTACACAAATTTATTTCAAAAATCAGTGTTCAGTGAAAAATTGTTTTCGTGCTACCGAACGCATTATTCGTGAAACAATCAATATACTTAGAACCACTTTTCATTATTGGATATTCATCACCCGACTAGAGTGCCTACAAGTCTTTCTAATGTAAATATTACTGTGGAAGCTGAAAGTGTACGTGAAAACGAAAATCGAATATTCGTCACGATTCTGTCAAGCTCTGGGTCTCTTTTATGGCACATTGTCGCGTATTTCGAAGAGAGTCATCGATTTCGTTTATGGGCTCGAAAACGTACCGTCATTGCAGCGAAACTTTAAAGATCCGAGTAGACCATTGAAAATGGTCGAAATAGCTTAATATGAACAAAATAACCTATTGCGATGTCGACTAAAACCAGCATGGTTACATTTAGATTTACAGTAAACCTTTAATTTCGGAATGGAAGAAATTCTTTCCCAATCGAAGAACAACATTGCCGTGATCGAAATCTTCTCCTTCTAAATTTTTCATCACTCTAGGAGTCTGTGACTGATATATCAGTAAGAAGTAATCCGTTGTAAATCCGTTTCCAAAAAGCACAAAAAAATAAATGGTCAAAACAATATGGTAGAAGGCTGGGCAAATTTTTTCCTTCAGTATCACAATGGTCGACTTTTTGTTCCGAAACCAGTTAAAATTGAGTAGAAATGCTGGGTTGAGAAGTCTTACACCACTTTTACCGAATAGTGGCTTATGGATTGTTTCAACACTTATTACCCGTTTTACCACATATCTAGTCCTCATGTTGATCTTTTCGATCAAATTCGGTCCTCCAAATTTAATTACACCAGTCCTTCAATAGTTACACAATTACAAAGAAGGTTGTCTACAACGTTTCGCTCCTATCCCCTGCCGAATCGGTCGATCACTAGAGTATTGTGGTTTTGCATTTTCAATGCTATTTTCGTTTATAGAATTTTATGATTACCCTGTGCAATATTAATTCGGCTCAATATGGGATTGATTTCCGGGAGAGGTAAATCCGTAAATCCTATTTATGTCATCCGTGAAAAACCAATTTAGTCTACTAAGATAATTGCTCAAAATGTGAATGCGGATATTTTTCGACTGAAAATTCAAATTCATTCGGTTTACAATTTTCAAAGAATGTGAAAAAATAAAAAAATTTAGTAATTGGATTGCACAATAGTTCTTTCTAAGTTTTTAGCAGTTTTTTGTTCATCTTTGTCTTCTAAGGTACACGAGATAAAACTCCTTTGCAGTGAATCCCATTGTTCCGGAATTTTATTTATCAATGTTATGAACGAAGACCATCGCGTTTGGGCAAGACCAAAGATTTTGTATGGCTTTAAGAAAATATATATTTTCAATTCCTTTGTACGAATTGGTCCACAGAGAAAGGTAACTTTTGGCAAGTATTACTAGCTCATAAGTGTAGCTAATGCCAAACTGTTATTCATAAAAATCAAATTTGCCATAAGTTTCTTCAATCTGGTTAGGACATCACTAAATTGGTCAAACATAACTGAAGCATTATCCGAACCTAGAGTTAAGTATCGGAATTTGTAACAAATTTAAATGATTAAATTCAAAATATCGACCCACTGAGGCCGAAAAGCCTTTTACGCTATGACATCTTGGCCTGCGAGTCCTTATCACTGCCAGTAGAACTGGATACTGATTCTGGCGTTTTTCAACTTATTTAGGAATTGCTTTATCGAGAATTTTACAGGTTCAGCGTCGGTTTTTCGATGCGGGAATTGCGGAAGAAACTTCCACAAATATTCATTTAAGAAGTAAGCGATTACGCTAGGCTGCAGTAAACTTAGATTTAAGTTTTGGATATAAAATCCTTACTAGTACGTTTATTACTATCGAAGCACAGAGTACATACAGAGAACCAGAGTCAAGTATACTTTGTTGTGTACTGTTCAAAAATCAACAAAATTTTAGGAGAATAAATGTATAGTCAACGGTGCAACTATACATTTTATAGTCTTCTCATTTCTTCTTTTATATAAAATATGAATTCAAGCAGCCGAATTAAAATAAAGTAATGATTTTGCATGTGTGCAAAGTATTTTATAAAATTGAAATAGGTTTATTTGGTAGTGGTTTATTTGTAGCCTATTAGTATTAGTTTCAAAATAGTTTATACCATACAGTAGTGTATGAAAACTTGTATTGAAATGCGAAACTTTTATACAGAAAATAGATGTTCCGAGTGGCGTGGTTTTTTTTACTGTAAGCAAAATATTCCATAATATTTGTAACAAAAATTTTTCACTTGAAAACGGGGACACACGAGTCTTCTACGTAAAATATGCCGTTGCCAAATGTACCATTAATGAATTTTAAAATACGGGCTATAGAATTGAAATATCTCACAAATGCAGATAACCTAAGATTGATTTTCGTTTTACAGGTTTCACTGGAAACCTTACCTCGAAAATGCGATTCCAACAGCCAATTTAGTCGAAAGGTTTAATAATATATTCGACTGTCTCAATTGCCAAAATTTCTCTATGGAAAATCCCTATGAACAGCCTCGTCGAAAAGGCAATAATATATACAAATATAAACAAGAATCGATAGTTTATTTAAAAAATTTAGAACTAATTTCACCGAATGAAAATTATTTTAAATTTTTAAAAGGTTTTGAATTAACCATTAATTCTCAATTAATGTTAATAGAATATTTAGATGAAAGTTTTGGAATCGATTATTTGCTCACGGGAAAAACTAATCAAGACGCATTGGAAATTTTTTTTTCTACTCTTCGTGGTAAAGGTGGATCTAATTTTACACCAACAAGCCACGATATTGGCATTTATTTTGCCAATAATATAATCATGAAAATACTTTTAAAATGCCGTTTTCAAACTCTATTAATGATGAAAGTGAAAATTTAACAATATATTGGAATTTTATTCGAAATGATTATAAAGATAGTCTAAAAACACCCGGAATTGGCGAAAATAATGAGGCAGATCAACTAGAGACTACTCTCAGAACAACAAATATTCCCGAATTCTAATGAAACGCAATTCTTTATTTTGCAGGCTATTGTGCCTGTAGAACATGAAGTTGCGAGAAATGTACACTATTATTGTTAAAAAATGAAGAAGTGTCTGACATTTCAGTAACGGAGACGTTTCTTCATCAAAATTTTTTTTAAAAAGGATGTTAGTAGTTTTGGAGCTTTAAAGGCGCCTACTATCATTTATGAAAATATTGCTCGGACGGTTGTGGAAATTTTTGAAATTAGCTACCAAAATGAATGCTATTATTCTAATATTTCCCAAAATATGGTTGATAAGTGTATGTCAAAAATAAAAGCATTACACCCAATTTTGGTTGAAGAATATGTCGAGTGTATTGATCACATTCACATACAAAAGGTGTTTTTTTTTATTTTAGTGTTGATAAGAAAGAACTGTAAATGATCAGTTATAATGAGTTTCTGAAATCAAAGAAGCGTCAACTGTTAAAACACTACCATCCACAGTATCAAAGAAATTAAAAATTTTAAATACATTAAACTAAAAAATATAAACTTTTGTATTTATTAAATTATATTTCCATCATTAGCAAGGGTGAAAAGATATCTGTGTTAAAGGAAATTCACCACCTTCACATGTGTATAAAGCCCATTATTAAAATTTCCTATGTATGATTTCTCCAAATTAACATCACTAGACGCAAGAAAAAGTCGTATCGTGTCAACAATCTGACAATCGGTTGTAATCTTGAGCCAACTCTTCCTAATCTCTAGTTAACAACCAGGGGATGTGAAGACATTGTATCTTCTTTTAAAGATTGCCGTACAATTCGAACCATGCAGAACGGTTTGTTTCAAATTTAAGCACAATATCAGAAGTTCCTGATCGCGTCAGTGAATAGTACTCAGTTATGATAGATTCTTCTCTCGAATATAAGAAACCATTTCTTAAATTCATTCAACTATCACACAGATGCAGGACAGTTTGATTAACACTCTGAAACATCTTAGGTTATCTGCATTTGTGAGATATTTCAATTCTATAGCCCGTCTTTTAAAATCCATTTATGGTACGTATGTCCCCGTTTTCAAGTGGAAATTTTTGTTACAAATATTTTGAAATATTTTGCTTACAGTAAAAAAAACCATGCCACTCGGAACATATATTTTCTGTATAAAATTTTCGCATTTCAATACAAGTTTTCATACATTACTGTATGGTATAAACTATTTTGAAACTAATACTAATAGGCTACAAATAAACCACTACCAAATAAACCTATTTCAATTTTATAAAATACTTTGCACACATGCAAAATCATTACTTTATTTTAATTCGGCTGCTTGAATTCATATTTTATATAAAAGAAGAAATGAGAAAACTATAAAATGTATAGTTGCACCGTTGACTATACATTTATTCCCCTAAAATTTTGTCCCCCTAAAAGATGTCACATTGGTGATTGGTGACTTTAATGCTAGAGCTGGCAGAAATCAAACCAACTTATATAACAATATAGGTTCGTACTCCCGACACAAAACTGCGACCGAGAATGGAGAAAGAGTGATGTAAACATGGACACATCCACGTAAAACATCCCGAAGCCAAATTGACCATGTGTTGATTTCATAAGGGTGAGCTAGGGTTGTCCAAGACGTGAGATCGTATCGGTGTCAACAAAATTCGTAGGCAGTGACCATTTTATGGTTGTTATGGAAATGGAGTCAGGGAGGACAGGAGAATATACAACGCGATTCTCCTGTGAAGGTCTGATAAATGAAGAAACGTAACGAAAATATCAAGATCTTGTCAGTAATAGCATTATACAATCCAATTACCAATCTGATGATGTGAACAGTGTCTGGGAAGTATTGAAAACCTCGGTTGTCGATGCCGCCCAGCACACTCTCGGTTTAGTGAAAACTAAGCCCAAAAATGATTGGTTTGATGAGGAGTGTCGTCTTGCTATACACAATAAAGCGCAGATTCGGTTTACAATTCCAAGAAAAAACGAGGCAGTTCTTGCTAGGAGGACAACTAAACGAATTTGCAGACTGAAGGAGCGAGAATGGTGGAAGGCTAAGGTCTTAAGAGTACAACCACTCAGCAATGAGCACAATTCGCGTGGTTTCTTTAAAGGAATCACCGAATTGCACCATACCTTAAGATTTCGGTCAACCGCCATTCGGGACCAGAATGAAAACCTCTGTGTTAACGTCGATGCGGTACTCGATACATGGCGTGAACATTTTTCTGATCTACTTAATGTTCCACATGTATCACAAGCTGTGTTTGAATACCTTCAAATACAGACCGCAGAGATGTTCATTGAGGATCCATCCTATGAGGAATTCACAATGGCCATGGAGAGACTAAAGAAAAATCGTTCACCAGGGGTTGATTGCATTAATTCAAAGCTCTTCATATTCGGAGGGCTAACTTTGTGGAACAGTCTCTTCGACCTTATTCGATTGGTATGGCGAAATGAAGTTATGCCGGAAGAATAGAAAGTGGCCGCGTTATGCCTAATATTACAAAATGGATGATCGCTTGAAATGCGAGAATTACCGCGGTATAGCTCTCCTTTGCACAGCATACAAGTAACTGTCGTAAATTATATTGGGAAGAATTACTCCTCTAGCGGAGGAAATTGTCAGTGACTACCAAGGAGGATTCCGTCCAAGTCGGTCAGTCACTGATAAAGTTTTTTCGCTACGGATGATTCTTTCCAAGTACTACGAAACATCTCGCGATGTACACTAGGTATTCCTAGATTTAAAGCAAGCCTATGACTCGATCAACCGAGAGAGAGACTATGGTATGCGCTTGAATATTTAGGAATACCGAAAAAATACGTACATCTCTGTAAAATGACAGTAACGCAGTCACAATGCTGTGTTAAAGTTGAGGACGGGCTATCGAGAACTTTTGCAATCAATTCCGGTGTTCGACAAGGAGATGTGCTGTCCCCGATACTTTTTAATCTCATGTTGGAATACATCCTTCGTAAAAGTGAAACACCTCAGGACAATATCTTATGCCGACAATCCAATCAACGTCTTGCTTATGCAGATGATATTTGTGTGATTGGATTAAATGGTAACGGAGTGAAAGAGATACTTTATCCACTGGAACAGTGTTCAGCGTCCGTTGGTCTCAAAATCAACGTGTCCAAAACCAAATATCTAATCTCTGGTTTTAGAGACCAAGACGCAATTGATTTCAGTAGTGGTAACCACACGTTTGAAGGAGTGATGCGATTCAAGTATCTTGGATCCCTCATCACTCACGATAATAGTGTGGGCGAGGATATCAAGGTCCACTTTGCCGCTGGCAATCGGGCCTTGTATCCTCTACGTCCACTTCTGAAATCAAAATATCTTGCAAATGCGGGTAAGCTGAAACTGTACATAGTGTTGATCAGACCCGTTGTCATGTATGGATGTGAGAGTTGGACTTTGACGGATGAGTACGAAAGATGGCTTCTAACATTCGAGAGAAGAATTTTGCGTGTGATATATGGCCCAAAACGTGACGTCGATGGCGCTTACCGAGTTCTTTTCAATCGCGAGATCAGGAATTTAATGCAAATTCCTGATATCGTGAATGAAATTAAAGGACAGCGAGTACGCTGGCTCGGACACGTTCTGCGTGCTGTTTCGAACCGAATGATACAACGAACCTTTAAGGGAGACCACCGTTCGGTAGGCGAAGAGGTCGCTGTCGGCGACGATGGCTCCACGGCGTAGAGAGCGATCTGGCATCTTCAAACTGTCTACAACGGTTTGAAGAGCTGGCTCGTGATCGAAACCGATGGAGTCAGATTGTTGACACGGTACGGGCCAATAATGGCCTGTAGAAACCGCTAAAAAAATAAAAAAAAAAACAAAAAAAAGTATACGAAAGATTAGTGGTATGCCTAGCAGTGCCTATTCGTTTGCATTGGATGGATACATGAATTCCAAGTTTTCTTGTAAAATCCAATATTTGCGACACATGTTTCGGTTTCACTGGTAGTGTGCAAGTATATTGGATATATAGGATCTTTCCAAAAAGAAAGTCGAGATAGTTTAAAAAAGACATACTAATTCACCAAATATCTTTAACTAAACACTTACTTCAAACGTATACAAGATATATGAGCTGTCCGTTTTTTGTTTCTTATCAGCCGTCAACCGGACCGCAGAGCTTTTCTTTCTCTTCGCAGAAACTAGAAAAATGTCCGACTTAGTAATAAATAATATGGTGCGATAAATAATCAAAACTTTCTGATGACTAATGGGCAATAAAAATTATTCGACATTGCAGTATACTGGGTCCTGCAATGTGGTCACCAAAAGAAATACTCCTGGCTAAGCTTTATTCGACGTAACATCTGCAATATAAAATCTAGCAAAATACGTTACATTCATTTACAATGCAACTGTTCTTTGGGAGTAATGGAAAACTTAATCGAATTTTGAACGTTAGTTAATTATTGATATTCAAAAGCTTTGGTAATAATAAATATCAAAAATATTTGATGAGGTATTATCTTGACGACGATTACATGAAGTGATGCATTGGCACACAGTTTTAGTAAGCTAAGCAGAATCTCATCAGGTCCCATGAAACAGTATTGATGAACAGGATGTTTACAAGACGACTAAAAATGTTCAGAAGTAGTTGTCGAAGGTAAAGAAACCAGAAATAACTAGTTTATCTGACAAAGGTTAGATTTTTCAACATAGGGGTTTAAGCTTTGCTTAAAATTGTACCATATACAACCTGTCTAACCCCT
Organism: Tipula lateralis; assembly: GCA_963932295.1. Lineage (NCBI taxonomy): Eukaryota > Metazoa > Arthropoda > Insecta > Diptera > Tipulidae > Tipula > Tipula lateralis. Next base: position 146,136,900 of record OZ010738.1, read on the forward strand.
AATAACTATACCTATTCAAGTTATCCTTTAAGTATCAGTACAAAGTATTTACATAAATTGTGGTTTTAAAATATTTCGAAACCTTTTTGGACTGTAGATTTCATAATAGGTACATTGTTATACAAGATTTGCGATTATGTGTAAAGTTCGTTACAAGATTGTTTTTGGTTCGATGTCGTTAAATTTCATTGTTTCTTATTTTACCATACTGTTAGGGTTGGGTTTTATATATTTTTATTAGGATTCCAGATAGGGGATATAAAACGTCTTTCGACTAAAAAAATTTGACATTCATGTATGTAATATGAACACATATATCTTATTTTTGCATGAATTATTATATAGTGTATGTCAGAATAATAATCTGTAAGGTAACGATGACATTTTTATGTACGAATTGCACTATAGTAGGAAAATTTATCATTTTTGAGATAAACACGTATATAAGTAATAATCAGTTAGATTGCAACAGCTGTGATCCTGATAGTAAACGATTCTTTATATAATCTCTTATAAATCATCGTGATGATGAACATGCAACACAATACATATAGACACACATTCGTTTTCGCTCGAAGCCAATTAAAATTAAGATACATACATATATATGTGTATCCCAAAATTTCACCTTTAATTAGAAAAATAATCTTTTCCTTGTGAAATAAGCGAATTTGTTGGGGAGGTGTCGCTAAGGTAATCAACTTTTAAATGAATAAAAATGTTTTTTTTTGGCTGAGGTAACTATTCGGTATAACTACGAGGAGTACATAAAACGAGTACATATATATATGTACAGTAACTAGTACAAAGCAGTTACAGAAAGCATCTCGAACACAAAAACGAAAATGGTTTTTGTTTCGCTTATAATAATTCGCAAACAGAAAAACAAAAAACTTTTCTTTAAAAATATATAATTAAAATTTATTTTAATAACAAAAAAAAACAAAAGAAGAATATTTAATTTAATGAAATAAGAAAAAATATGAATTTAATTAAAATAAAAATGAATAAAAAAAGCTGTTATAAATTTTCTTTAACAAAACTTTTTTTGTTTGGATGGGTGTGTGTGTGTGTGTTTGAGCTTTTTAGTCGATATAAATTGGGTAAATGTTAACTAAAAAACAAAACCGATTTTGTTTGTTAATTTATTTATTATTAGCATAAATTACATTTGAGATGTTGATTTATTAAAATAGTATCTTGTATCTTTTAGCTTTTTAACCCAAAAAAGTTTTTGATATATCTGAGTCTTAGTATCATAACTATTAGTTAAGGCTTTCATACCGATCTATCAAAATTCAAATTTCAGAGGCTTGATATACTCTTCTACACTTCTTATGTCAATTATTGTAGAAAAATAATGTTTAACCCCAAACTTTGCCACTTTGCCACTTACATTTACTCCAACACAAGAATAAACACTAACAAAGAGAGTGCATCTTTTTGTTCATACATATCTAGTATAAACTTTAACACAGCTTTTTCACTAGTCCATTGTGACATCAGTCTCAGACCAAAACTCTTTTTGTTCATCGAATGAAGCCCAAAATATCCGGTATCCTCAAGGTCGTCAGTTGATCTTTAAAAAAGGATTGTGTTTAAACAGTGCAGTCTTTGGGAATAGTATGAAGGACAAAAGTTCAACTGGGATCTTTGCTGATTTTTGATTCCAAGGAAGATTTGGGATAGGCGATAAGAGATGAAGTTGTCTCAGCTCATTTGGTACAGACCACCAAAGTGATTGTCGATACTCTCTTTAAGATAGTCGATACTCTCTTAATCTCATTCATTCTTAATGACCAGTTGATTCAAGGTAGTTACTGTCTTCAAAACAAGTTTCGATGATTATTAGAGTTAATCGTCTTTAGAGCAGCCTGGCTATAAAAAAAACTATACGATCGCTGCAATTTTTCCCCTTGTTATAGAGTGCTGCTTTCTTAATTTCAGCAAATTTTCGCCTGAACGACAGTACAGCATACCTACCAAGGAGGTTAGACAATTTCCCTTCAGCATGCATATAGCCCGGCACCAGGCAGATAAAAACATACTGATCTATCAGGAAAGATCATCGTATCTTCACCGGAGAGCTAGGATGAGCTGTTGCAGGCTGTGTTTTTGGTAATACTTAAACAAAATATTTTCCCGAAAACGAGGTTCGACAGCATAGTGTCCGTGGGTATTTGGGCAGTTACATAACTGAAGTTTATTAAACTCCTTCTCTGAATTAGGAAGATTCTGTCTTCCAATCATACCAGTCTCAATTATTTAATTAAACCGGACGGACCCTGGACTGCTTCTAGTAGGGAATCATTGAAATGTCTCATCAAAATCCACTCCAAGAAGAACACTTACTGCGCATAGAAGACATCGTAACCAAAGAATGGGCACTTGAAGTGTTCAAACGAATTATTCCCGCGGAGATTCAGAACAATTCGAGGATTATGCTCCCCTGGTTTGAGGTAATCTTCAAAGGGTGTTTAAAACTAGTCTGTATTCCGAGGAAGTGGATAGAGGTCAAAGTGATTTTTATTCTGAAAGTGGGTAAATGCTCACAGGGCTACCTAAAAGACTAAAGACCAATAACTGTATCATCCTTTCTATTGAAAACCTTGGAAAGACTGATGGCTCAGACTTGGAGCTGGGGTATCCACCATCAGGAGACGGGTGACTAAGGGAAACTCACAGGGTAGTGTTCTGTCTCCTCTCCTCTCGAACATATCAATCAATGGGTTGCTGTTAGAGCTGGAGAGAGAGGGGACCGGAGTGATTGCCTATGCCGGAGTGATTGCCTCTGGGAAAAACCTAAGCACGGTGTCGGAGGTAATCCAAAATGCCCTCCTCATTATAACGTGGTGGGCCATCAAATGTGGACTGGCAATTAGCGCGTCCAATACTGAATTGGTACTATTTACAAGGAAATATAAAATCCTTTAAGTAGATCCACCTCAATTAAACGGCAAGAGACTAGCTTTTACGGACAAGGCAAGATTTTTAGGCGTAATCTTGGACAGTAAGCTTAGCTAGAAGCCCAACATTCTGGAAAAAATAAAAAAAGATATTGTACTCGTGTATAGAAGCACCACCGGGAAAAAATGGGGCCTGACGCCAGAGCTGGTACACTGGCTTTTCACTTCCGTAGTAAGACCTTTACTTATGTCTGAGGTGAGCGTGTGGTGGCCAGCTCTGGATAAATTAACGTACAGGAAAAGGATTGAGAAGGTGTAAAGAACGGCTTGTATGCATATAAGCGGGGCGTTGAGGACAAAACCTAAAAGGAGGTCATGTTTAATCTTCTCCCCGTAAACATTTATGGTAAGCAGATGGCGGCGACTATGGCCACTCGACCATCAGCCATATCTCAGTGGAAATGTCTTCAGACATGACATACAATAGTTAGATCGCTGAAGAAAGAATTGGCGATTCAAGAGTATGTTACACCGACTCTGTGCTTCGAGAAAAGGTTCCGAACTACCTGCCCCTCAAGGGAATCTTGGAGAAGCGAGTCGGCAGTGGAAACGGAAGTACTGCAGTTCTTTACGGATGACTCCATCTACTCGGTTAAGTACGATCTGGTTTCTTCTGTGATAAATTAGAGAGAGATATAGCAGTTCGTCTCCCTGATCACTGCAGCGTGTACCAGGCAGAGGTGATAGTGACTGAGGAGGTCCTGAACTGGTCGAGACGTAATGTGGTATCCTCGACTGATATCGCAATTTATGTGGACAGTCAAGCGGCAATCAAGTCGCTGAGTCACGAAATGACTGAGCATTTCAACATCCAGATAGTCTGGATCCCCGGCCACTCGGACGTCATGAAAAACTGCAGGACGGACGAACTAAGGGCTAAGAAGGTGGACGAACACCCTCTCATGTAGAGTTGCAAGGCAAGTCTGGCTAAAACTGAACTTGAAACGCTCAAAGGCACTTATCTCCCTACGAAGAAGTGAACTTAAAACGATCGAGATACTAACAGGACACTGCCTACTTGGTGAACATGCGAGGAGGCTAGGTCTAGAAATTAATGACTTTTGCAGAAACTGTATGGACGAGGAGGAAGAAGAGACGGTACTCCGCCTTCTTTGCTCATGCCCGGCGTTGGCACTAAAAAAATATGAATATTTGGGTAGGTTCTTAATAGACTCACAGATCGGTGTCAGTTTAGTTTGATCTTACCAAATGCTACTGAATGGGATATGTAAAGAGCCTTGTGTTCTGGTAGACCAAGATCAGTCATTGTACTGACGAAAAAGAACTTTGTTTACTTTACGAGTAAGGTCGTCTAATGTGTAGTTAATGTAAGCTTCCACAGACCATACATGAGAAATATTTGGGGAATTTCTATCTTCAAGGTCTAGTCCATTGTTTAATAAACTCTAACATATAGGTTGCTTTGACAAATGTTATTTCATGTTATCTGGGCAGTAATTTTCAATACTCAGACTGCCTCTATTTTTTAAAGACATATTTAAATCATGTTCTAGTGCCTTTTCAGATTCATCCTGAACATTTTCGATATTTTTAAATATTATAAGAATAAAGAACACGAGGCACACCAGAAAACGCTATAATTTATGTATTTAATTTTTGCTGAATTTCATTAAACTTCAACAAACTTTTAATGGCTTTTACATAGTTTTATCAAATCAAAAGCTTTGCTAAGATAAGTGTGTGTTTCTACTGCCTATCACATTTACAGTTTTGATACTAACTTCAGTAAGATTTTTAAAAATAAATTTTTCAACGGTAAAACCATGTTGGGTTACAGATCGTTGGCGTGGTATAATAGTCTTATAGGGTATTTCTAATGACAAATTCACTTACGTATTTGATGGTGGTTTATCGTTTTGTATTGACAATACCATGTAACATTGAAAGAAGTTAAAACGATTTTTCGAAGCAACATTTGTTTATATAAGTTGGCTGAAACCGAACAAGAATCGGTACTCAGTGCTACAAATCAAACATTGTCCTTTGAATAACATCATACCGATGCAGAACATCGTTAGCAAACTGGATTTGTTTAAAAGAGAGCAGAGAAAATAGAAAATGTAGAGGGATATTCCTCGTTCGATTTGAACACAAGTTAATTGATGTAGTCAAAAGCTTCATTCTCTAATCATTTGACACTCACTTCGTCACTAAAAATTCCAATACGATGAAAATGACTTTTGAAACAGCGATGGCCATGGATCAAAGAAACCAGTAATCGTAAGTGGTCTTTTAATGAAAAGACCGCGTTTGATTATCTTTGAGTTGAACTCGTTCATAAAATACTTCGTCTTACGGCAAGTAGGATTAGCAGACCTCACAAGCTTTAAATTAAATTAACTTTTTAGCTGTAATCACATAGTGGATAACCGCAATTAATCCCTTTTAATAATTATTACAGTATGTCCCAAAACTGCTAAAGGTTATCATACCATAGATAGACAGTAGAGAACAAAGTCAGTAGCTTGTTCAGACTCCCAACGAGGGCAATTTGAAAAGAATAGTAGCAATTTTGATATCTGATTGAAAATCCGGCAAGAACCATTTTACTCTGGGTGAAATTAAAGAGGTAGAATTCCACCATTAACTATGTCAATTTCTGGCACATTTTGGAGACGATGGCCCGAAATGTAGGCGAAAACGTTCCATGTCCAAGAACACTTCAAGTGAAAGACAGACGAACAAGCTGAACCGAAAATAAAAGAGTATAAAAGAGAAAAAAACACCAAGTTTATTGACGTAGCTCGAGCTATTAATCTTACAACCGAAAAGAGATGAGACAGAAAAATCTACAGAGTAAATGCCATACATTAAAAAGGCAATAGAATGATTTCAGTTTCATAGACGGATTCAAGGAAATCATTATCCAGATGTGTAAGATATGTCTAATAAGGCATTCAGGTGCTTGTCTAAAACTGCCAGAACCAGATGGTCAGCGTAACTTTTAGCGATCAAATCGGATTCTTGTAGTTAACAAAAACTTTGTCAATGACCAAAAGCCAGAACAAGGAGGAAAGCACGCCTCTCTTAGGACATCCTTTGGGAACTCTAAAATAGAGGTATCCTTAATCTCGACAAAACTAAAAGTAATACATGCCTGAAACATGCAAACAATGTACCTTAATGACGATAATTCCATTCGACAGGAAATATACCATCAAGACCGGCAGATTTAAAAGGTCAAGGACGAGAACTCATAATTAATTAGTCTGCTATCTAAGTTCTACTTGGGGTTACCAAATAACGATTAGTGACTACGAAAGTGTTGTTAGTTTTGACGATATTACAACCCGGAAAATGGGTAGGAAGATGTAGGTTGGCTACATCCTTTTAGAGAAAGTCAACTTGCCATTGGGTAGGTGAAATTTATTTAGCATACAGGTATTATTCCTGCTCATCGATTTGTTAAGTCAAACTGCATTAAATAAACTATTAATTTCCTCACAAATAACTATCTAGGTGGATCTCTGGGAGGATTTTCTATTTTTTGTGTAGCTTAGAAGTTATTCCAATCAGGCTGAAGAAATAGATCTTTTATCCTAATTTTTCTACTTTCTGGCATTATTTTTGTGTTTTTTGAAAAGACCACCAAAAAAACAAACGCAGTTTAGATTACTTTAGAAAATGAAAAAGTCTGCAACTCTATATGTGTAGCCGCACGAGTCTATTCTGTGAGCTAAGTTAACAAACCAAGGATTCCATCCAACATTAGAGTATCAAACTCAGAGACATTTAAAAAGTGAAACAGAGTGGAACCGTTGATGTTAATGCCCGTCATCTCTCATAGACTATAATTGGCATTCGTATCATAACCTACTACCAGTGTAAAATTTTAATCTTTACATCAAGGTATGTAAAATACTCAGAAGATGGTGTACTAGAACCATAAGGAAAATACACTGAGGTAGTAACCACGTTAGTGTGAAAATGAAGAATAATATGCAGTTACAAGGTCATTCTAGCTATAAATAAATAAAAGAACTTTATCACTGGAAATAATGAGTCCTGAAACTGAACTTGCAAGCATTGACTTGCAAGCAAATCTGCCTTATTATTTATTAATACTAGCCGAGCTTTTTGATTCCTAAATGGCTTATTAAAATTGAGTGACGCAGAAATGTTGTTTAAATCGATTACAAAATTTCGAGATCTATACGATGTTGTTTCACGGTACTCGAACTGATAGAAAAACTAAGAACAGTCAATTACAACAAAAGACAACTACCTACAAAAAACGCGTTCACTATTAATTATTTTTGAGTAGGTTATAAGCGGCCAGACTAGTTATTTTAGGGCAGATTTCAAATACTCGTAGCGTTTTCTAAATATGGACTGGCTAGCATGGACATAGCGAGTTCTAAAAATTCGTTTACCGTTTCAATGCCTGCTAGTCTATGATTTTGACAGTATATTGTCCATCGAACGGAAGGTTTACCGAGTAGGCAAAACACTTTTGGTTTTAATTTAGAAGAAATTAAAATCCGCTTTTTTCCCAAATTTTTTCAACTTTAACGTGCTTGACAGTTTGAATTAATCAAAACAATCTGATACTAAATCAACTTAACGGTTTCAGATATAGATCAAGTTTAACCTTATCGAATTGTTTAGGTCAATTTTCAGATTTTGAAAATTTTACCCAAACATTAAGATAAGGTTTAACTTGATTCAGAAATTCGAATTAAAAACTTGGCTCAACTTAAACCAGACCACCCAGGTGGCGCAGTGGTTAAAGCTGCGGCAGTTGGAGCGGGAGGTACCGGGTTCGAATCCCGATAGGGGCAGGTTGCAACCGGGATTTTTAAACATGAGATTACGATCTGTGGTGTTAATGAACACAACTATGACCCCCTGTTGGAGTGCAGAATTCATGGGTCGACTCATCTTTCATGCCAGCACTATAGGCTGGCATGGAGCTATGCAATATGCAGATGGTTTGGAAAATCGAATGTATAGTCGTACGTCCTCGAATTGGCTGTAATGGCGTAAAAGTAAGGACGTAAATAAGCGAACCGCGAAAGAGTGGGGAGTGCCTTGAGCCCCAAAACAGATTGCAAAGAAATAAAAATTAAAAAAAGTTAAACCAGCGGCTAATGGACTTTGTACAACCAGAGTGCAACATTTGCTAGAAATAAATAAATAATTTTATAATTACGGCTTTGTTTTAATGGTGTCTTACGATTGTGGAAATAGACATACTCGGGTTGATTTATCTAATGGCCACTAACAGTAAAAATGGCCACTAACACATTATTTGCGTACGTCTCACTAATTCAAATCATCTGGAAACAATTACTGTTTATCGTTTTATGTAATTTAGACACGCTATAAAATTAACATGGTCCGCTTAAAATTAATCCATTACCATACCATGCATAATATAAATTATTCACACGTTAAAATTGACGCACTGAAACGTAGTTGAGTTTAATGGTTGAGGTACGTATTTATACGCAATTCGTATCGCTTTATACACTCGTAATATGGGGCTTTATGTGACTTAGTTTTATATCGACCATAATAAATATTAGAAGTTAACTTTGAAGCATGGTTAAAATAAGTGCGATTCTATTCATTGTGTTGAATGTAATTTCGTTCTTAAACATTTTGGCAATCGATTTATGCTTATGTCATCGAAAATATGAGCCTCACTGTGGTTCAGATGGTGTTACATATTTAAACGACTGTTTATTCGAGTGCGCTAAGAAGATCAATTCAAATTTGACGGCAACAGTGGGTGCTTGCAATTCATGCAGTAAATTTAAAAAGAAATTTGGTAAAAAATATTAGAGAAGAAGTATTTGGTGGCAGATACTTTTGGCAGATACTCAGTAATCGTTACCGAAGTCACGAATTTGTGGTAAACGTTATAGCATTGATGGTCCTTTTGAATCAAGCAAGGAATGATGTTTATTTAGATAAAGTCCTTATCTGCAACATTTATATAAGTAAATTAATAGCAAAATTTTATAACTTAATTTTTTTATTAAAACCGTATATTTGATCATTGATATGGTTTTGTCGATACTCGATAGCTTCATGGCTAAATGATTAGTCGTAAATCTTAGTTAGTCGAAATTCGAATTGGGCGATATTAGGATCAAACCCTAATCTTCCCTAATTAAACCCTTAGCTCTTGGTTAACCATAGTGAATGAACCAAGAAGCGGTCCTGATGTTGTAACTACACTGCATAACAGGAAGCCCGACCTCAGGTACCTGAAGAGCAGAAGTATTTTCCCAATCTACCCAATACAAGTGGGCAATAAATTCGTTTAGAGTCATTCTCTTTATTGTCGTTACTCACAAGTCCAGTAGATAAAAACTGAGAGCTTTCGGAATTTATAAGACTCAGAAATAACATCCATAACAAACGATATCGAAGAACATAAACAGCAGTAATAAGTGTTCCAAACAACGTGGATGAAAAGTTGTTCGAAGTAAGGGAAATAAAATCGGATGGGGCCGAGTCCGGGAACTAGAGCCGACAACATGTTTTCAGTCAGTACGGGAGGTTGAAGTGGATGATGCAATTATGTGTTATCAATGTAGAAACCTCGACAAGATTGCGTGGGTATCGGATATATTGAATAGGGCTGGTGTAAGGATTTGTGACAACCGCTCGTTATAGGAAGTTCGAAGTAGTGGTTATAGTTGTTTACCTGACTAATAAACGAGACACGTAGCTGAAACCCTCTTCTAATAGCTAGTGACTTCAATCCATGGGCCGCCGAATGGGAGAGCTGTGAGTAATTTTTTTTCATAACCCTGACATGTTTACCGGTGGTACTAATGAATTTTTGAGCAATTGCCTGGCCGACAGACGAATAATATGGAGAGTGAGTGACCTATGTACAGTGACCACCCAACTGTTATATGCCACCTCCAAGAAAGAAGGCCATGGAGCTACCAAGATAGATACAACAGAGAACCAATGGGTTACAAGTCTGCGCGTCCTGCGAGAATATCATTTAGCTTTAAGAAGCTTTTGAAGTTTGCATGCGGGAGAACGATTTGTTTCGGAAATTAAGTAAATACTAACGAACAAGTCATTTGGAAAATATCAAGCTTTACTGAACGTACACCGCTCAGCGGTAAATGTACAGTGAGGTTATTTCGGAACTGAAGGGTGCCATCAAACAAAGAAAGTGATAATGCGTTTCTGAGAATTGTGCGAAGAAGTCGATCGCTATCTCTAGAGTTGACCATACAAACCAGTTATGAGGAATTCCAAGAATAGTCACTAGCCGACGAGCAATAGCCTCCGACTAGCCCGATGATGTTCTGAATTTAATGCTACTTCACCCAAATGACTCTCATATATTCCCGTACCAAATAAGAGATCCTAAAGGGATATTTCATTGTGAGAACCAATAAAGCTCCAAGTCCAGAAAATGTCCTGAGTATAGCGTTGAACCCGGCAGTTCGCTTAAATTCAGGTATTTTCTCCGAGGTGTATACTGAGTGCTTGAAAGAAAGCACTTTCCCTAACAAAAGTAAAGAACAGAAATTGGTGCTGTGATTGAAATGAGGTAAGTCACCCGGAGAACCATCCGCTTACCGTTCAATTGTTTGTTAGAAACAGCATAAAAAATGTGATTCAAGATAATTACGTGGCTGCAACAGAATACTGTGCAGTAACATCACTAGACGTGGAGAATACCTTCGATAGGCTAATTGGAATTGTAAATTTAACGCACGTACCTGCGTGAAGGTACTGAAATCCTATTGCGAGTAGATTCTTGCTATTTCTGCCAGTCGACTCTGAAGTATTAAACCGGAGATGGAACGAAAACATATGTAATAATTGATAGGGATTTCATAAACGCTCTATAGAGTTAGCACAAAATAAGAATCCCAATTACTAGCGGGAGAGCTATGAAGAGCATAACGTTAGAGGTTAATGCCCAAAACATAGTTATCCAACCGGCCATTAGGTACCTACGTGTAATGATTGATGCTAGACTGCAAACACATCTCGATATTTTACACATACACATCTCGTATTCTATAATGCAAAATATGGCTCACCAAATAAGGCCAATGCAGTTCTACAAAGTATGCACATTCCGAACGGCATCGAATGACACTGTACCTGTGTTCTTGTGGGAATGCATGCTATAGATACACACGATAAGGAACACTAACTTGTATATCTAAGACGTGCCACGGATCAAAGAAGATGTAGCACGGAATGAGACCATTACAGCATGACAGAAATGATGGGTTAACATCCTTCCCCGCCAAAAATTCAGAAAACAGTCTCTAGAGTTTGCGTCAACCAGGACGTCTTGGATAGAAGATAATAAGCAATATTTTAATTAATATATTTAATATTTATTTAAGAATTTATAAAATCTTTCCATTTATTTAAATTATTTCAGAACCGCCTAGGTGGCGCAGTGGTTAAAGCTGCGGCAGTTGGAGCGGGACGTACCGGGTTCGAATCCCTATTCGCGGCAAGATGCAAAATGGGTTTTTCACCTTCGATCATTTGGGCGGTGCGATCGGTGGTATAAAATGAACATATCTGGATCCCCTGTCGTGTTAAGAATCCATGGCCCGACCCATCTTCCATGTCAGTACTATAGACTGACATGGAGCTATGCAAGGCGCAGATGGTTTTAGGAAAAACACACGACCAATCGCCGGTCTAAGTGTGCGATAGCAGCCACAACAACCTAACCTAACCTAATTGAATTATTTACATATATCAGTAGCGTTTCCTGGATGTTCACATAGGGCATTCTGTTTCGCATTTTGATCACCACAAAATGGCAAATTATTTAATATATTGGCTCGTTCTCTAGATATACCCGCTGTTCCATCATGTCCCTGACTTATTATTATTGGTTGCCTTATATATTTTCACCCCTATCGACTGAGAATACTTGGTTATTGAACTTTAAAATGTAAATGAGTCTATACTCCAGTTGAACAAAATTCTTTCTACTTGTCCAGAGGAAGTTGGTAAATTTATAACCCTTAAAACTAATGGTTCAGAATAATTAGTTTTTAATGAGCTTATGTTACATTCCATTCTTAGCGGTAGCCACAAGTTAAATATCAAGCCCATTAGCAACGCATTCGGTTTCCCCTGTGTAACTATAACACGAACTATACCATAAGTGGTGATTTAAATGTATACCCATTCTATCCATCGTTGCTCCATTCCCAGATACAACTGCCTTCGTATCGTGAGTACTAAACTTCATTGGCTTGACCCTTATACCCGTAGTCGAATATAACAGCCGTAAATTAAATTTTCTATTAGTACAAGTATACTCGTCACAGTTTTCAACACTGTCGTTGTTGAAATACGAAAACTGGGAGATCGAATGCTGCTTCATCAGCATTTAGTAAAATCATAAACCGATCCAATACATTAGCGGTTAAAATTGTTCATCATTTGACTAGGAGATCAATAATGAATTATGACTACAACCACTACAGATTGCCTGTTACATATACTGTATATCAGAAAATTGACTCTATTCTACCAACAATTACGCTTGAAGTAAACTAATTAGCAGCTCTTAACCTAAACATTATATCTCTATACACTACTTATGGACCAGACTTTTCTCTAGCAGAATCGTCGGAGACCCCAGACATTTGAAACATTGACGAAGGTTAGTGGTACAAGAATTAACCGAAATCTATTTTCTCAAAACCGGAGCCTCAGATGTTTTGTTCACAGTAAGATGTCCTGTCACTTTCACAGGAAGATGTCTTGTTAGTCTGACTTAATTGTACAACAACTCAACCACGACTGGGGCTTCCTCGGCCCACATGTCTCCTTGGATGGACTAAGAGTTACTGCAACTCTCACGATCTGTCGTCGCAAAACAGATATCTTGTGGAGTCATTATTGATAGCAGATGTTTTGAAAAAACATGACCATAGACTGACCTTCTTGGATCAAATCCTTTTTGAAGCTTACCGATTATTTTCTCCGGCGTAGTTAATGTTTCCAGAATAATGTAAATTAGTAACTTATTTGGTGCCCAAAATGTGCTATTCCGCAATGTTAAAGGTTAATGCAATTGGTCTGGAAAATTGGACGTATGGCTGGACGTATGGGTTAAATGGAAAAAAGTGACTGTTTAAGTGGTGCGGCCATATGTTTTACAATTGCCATATGTTTTACCATTTAAAGCACAACATGGATCCCAAATATGTGTACACTTGCAAAAACTTACGGTATTTCTGATTGGCATGATGTTGATGGCAATAAATAAAAAAAACACATTCAATCTAACCATGTTCTGAGTTATCTACCCATAAACTATAAATATATTTGTTACAAATATCAACGAGCAAGTTGGAGAGTTACAACACGCACATATTGACTCGTTAATTATAAAAGTCGTTTAATTCATTATTTCGGCATGATTATAGTGTGAATGAATAAAAATTACCTGTAAATAGTCCGTTATGATGGATCGATACCAGGAGATATTTACTGTACCGTTCCGGCCTCTGGAATAATTCCACCAGCCAATAGGCCACACGTAACCTGTGAAAATTGTTTATCTTGTTTAAGCTTTTCAAGAGCACAAAGACTTCTTGTATACGACAGGCGAAATTGTTGAGAACGGTACTGAATCGATTAACCAACCACGGTAACGGCCTATATTTTCAGCTACACTACACTTAGCTTCTTTAAGCTTTTGACTGAAATGGTAACGATTTGGAAAGTTGACACTGACAAGCAACCCTGTTTGTAGACAAGCGAAAACGGTCGCCTAACGTTCGCCTGTGACAAGCGAACGTTTAAATTACCAATTTCATGCCGAGCTACGAGTTCCATCCGATACTCTTTCCGATATATGAAAAGGCAGACCGGCCGGGCGCCTTCGACGTCTGACGAGCTGGCACATAATCGAAACCGATGTCGTTTGATATTTGTGGAAAGAGAGCCTTACTCTTTTCCTATTCTAAATTGTTGTATCTAATTGCAGAAAGATCAGTAAATCAATTTAAAAAAAAGTACAATTTCTTACCGTATCATTAACGTATCACGGTTGTTACTTTCGAATAAATTAATAAAATATTGAAACAATAAAAATTATAACTAAGCGATAAATTAAATTTATTCTGAAATGTGTTTTTAGTTAAGTAATTCAAATTAGACTTCACCACAGTGAATTGTTGGACACATAATTTTTATCAAAACGGTTAACAATGATAAGATTAAGTGTTTGTTTATTCATTGCAATCAATATGCTTCCGTATTTAAACAGTAACGCAGCATCACAGCCAATTTGTTGTTGTCCAAAAAACTATGATCCCTATTGTGGGTCAGACTGTGTGACTTATTTGAATATGTGTTTATTAGACTGCGCTAAACAACAAAATCCAAAGTTGGTGGCTGTGAAACATGGTGAATGCCGTCCGACGAATAAATCAAATTCAAATAAACGAATAAATCAAAAAATAAATCAAATAAATCGACGAATAAATAAAATTATAAGTAATCTGTAAACGAATTAAATAAATATATTGGTTCAATTAACATTACGATAATTTTCGATCTGTTGGTGATTTTTTCAATCTTAGTACTTAATCTTATCTGTTCTTAAAAACTCTTTGACATGAAAAATCACAAATATGCCATTTATCATCATGGTGTCGCTAACAATACCGCAACGTGAGAGTTTTGCTCGGCATGGACATTCTATTGACCGTGCAATTGGCAGAATTATTGGTCGTGAGTCTATCAACATATTCATCTGATGCAGTGGCAGCTATAAGTGAAAGTGTTTGTTATGTACCAGGCACCATTCACAAGAACCTAATATTTCACAAACCATGTTACAACGCATTTTGAATGTTGATCTTCATTTGCATCCATATAAAATCAGCAACTAAATCACTTGAGGCCATTTAATTCGTCGTCGTTTTACAAATTGGATTTTCATCTCAATGTTTAAGTCAATAAGCAAAATTGTCGAATTTGGGGAGCGCAGAATAACTTATGTGTGGTTTATGGGCTGGAAGTGGGCCGTTTTTTAAACAGACAAGAACAGACAAGAAACCTTACGTGAATTTCGAACGTTATCGAAACAAAATAACAGTTTTTTGTGATCAAAATTGAATGAATTGTGTGACAACGACCTTTGGTTTTAACAAGACGAAGCAAAACTACTCACAAGTTGTGCCATAGTCCATTTATTGTCAACAAAATTTGCTCATCGTATTTTAAAAAATTTTGAAGTACCTTGACCACCAAGAAGCCCGGATTTAACACTACTTGAATATTTTTGTGGGGTTATGGAAAAGATAAGGTTTGTGTTAGCCATCCACAGTCAATTCACCATTTTAAAGACAACATTTGAGCTTAAATTGAGTCCATTGACCCGACTTTAATGGAAATAAGTCATCATACCATATATTTAGATATTCCGATGCAGGCCTGTTCATAAATGGCATAGAACCAACTTTCTTTGTTGACTTTCTATCCCAAAATGTGTATTTTATTAATAAAGTGAAAAAGGACTAACAATGGTCCACCCTGTATCCAAGATAAATATGATAAAAAACTAACTTATTATCTTGACATGTACGACAAGAATATATATATATATATATATATATATATATATATATATATATATATATATATATATATATATATATATATATTGATCTATTTATCAATATATATATATATATATATATATATATATATATATATATATATATATATAATATATATATATATATATATATATATATATATATATATATATATATATATATATATATATATATATATATATATATATATATATATATATAGATATATATATATATATATTGTGTAAAGGTTCCCAACTGGTCTAAACCTAACCTCATATGATCAACAACTTAAGATGGAATGGCTTACTACAACGACACAATTATACCAACCTGTGGCAAGGTTAGAAATGCCATCCATTAGCTGAAAAGTAATAAAGGACACTGGTACACTATTCGTTGAAGTATGGAATACCGGGAAAATCCGGCAGTCATGGAAAGAGGGTTGAACTTTAACTATCTATTATGCAAGAACTGGAGAGGTATGCCTCTTCTAAATGGCACAGCAAAAGTGCTAGTGATAGTTCTTGAGCAAAAATTTCCCATCCATAAACCTACAACTACGAATAGAACAAGCTAGCTTTAGGCCAGTGAGGAGCTATACAGATCATATCATCACCTTCGTTTCGTAACTTCGAAATTAAATTTAACTCAGTCAGTCTAAACGGAATCTGCAACGAACTTTGCGAAATTAAACTAAACAAAACGATGTATCGGACTACCGGAAATAATACGAGTACAAAGGAAATTAAATTAAACACGCCCGAATAAAGGCAAGGCGAAAATAAAAATCTTCAGTTTTTCGGTATGGGTGTGAAAAATGAAGTAACAGGCAATTTGAAATCAGAAAGAGCAATTGGAGATGGATCGTTTACACAATGAGAAAGGCCTCGAAAGTCATAACACGAATATAATTGGATAGAAATCCGCAAGTTAAGAGGAATGTCGGAATTCCAGCAATGAGCTGGAAGTGAAAGAACTTGGTAAAACATGAGGAGAGCTTTAAATAATAGCCCCCAATAGAGTCATATGGTCGAGCCTAGAGGAAACACTATGCTCTAAAATTGGACATTAGGCAAAAAAAAGCAAGTATCATTCGGCCATCGGGAGAGATATTCTTACAATATACAATTCAAACGATATTTAAGGAACTATTTACACTTGAAGTGAGGTTAATGAAAAATTCAGTTTAAATTACTGATGATTTCCTCTATCATTGATGTCAGCCCTCCACTATCAATTGGGTGTGCATTATTCGTAAATATTTCTCTCGAAAACATAGGAACCATATAATACCACCACAGCAACAAGAGCTTGTCCTAGGATACTAAATTTGGGATTAAACTGTTAAGAATGTCAACAAAACACCATTTTCCTCTAAACTGGGATACGCGATTGAGAATCGGCACGTAGAGCGTGCTGCCATCTATGGCAAATATAGCGTTTGATGTCCTTATCAAATGTTTGAAATAGTATCGTCTAAAAATCGTTGCTCTCTAAAACAATCAAGCGGACCCAAACGTGAAAACAATGAGTTCAAACATTGCTACACAGTATAGATGACCTTGAAGAACTTGGAGTTCCAAGCAGTCGATAATTAATGTGTAAGCGTAACCTGTGCATTGGATTAACCAATCTGTGAATTGCATACGGGCACATGCGTTCCCGGAGGACGATGTCGGGATTGGTGACTTTAATTTTACAGCTGGTAGAACCTAGAATGTCTTAATTATATAATAATGTGTACGTACATACGCACGACGTTGCCTATCGCTCATGATGTCAGTGACAATAATATAATTTTCTCCAAAGACATCTCCTTGGAAGTGACGTCACGATTAAGGAGTTACTTGATCCACTGGAATATTATATAATTTCCGTTGGTCTCAAAATGAAAAATTAAATATTTGATCTCTGGTTTTAGGTACCAAGTAAGAGAAAGTAACGTACTTGATCTGTCATTCTGAGGCCTCGAGTTCGATTCCCAATGGAGACCAAAAATCATGGTTGGGTGGTTTTATAATGTGTATGTGAGCTCTGGAATAATTTCCTCCTGAATTAATCTTAAAAATGTTTTAATTGTTGAGATTTTAGTAACTTGGATCTCCCATAACTCATTATAATAGTGTAGAAGGGACATCAATGTTTTCTTTGCTGCGGGAAATCGGGCATTAAACAATAATGTTTGTAAATTATCTATGCCCTTAATAAAATCAGGTTTCGAAGAGTCGACAAGCTTATAATTCCAAAATACCATTAAACTACAACACTTTATGAACGAAAAATTGCTCATGTCAAAATTTATTAAACAGTAGGTAGATTATACATTACAGTACATAACTGTCACAGCTAGACTAGAGCGCATGCATGATCATTAAAACTTCATAAGGTTAAAAGTCAACATCGTATAATCATTAAAAGAGTCGTTAATGCCCACATTCATAAACATATTGACCAATGTTTACGATTAAGGCAGATGCTAACTTTGGCATATGACATCGACCAAATGGCGTTGTCGTTAAGCCTGCAAACAAATAGAATAAGAGATACCGGGTTCGAATCATGATAGGGGCAGGATACAACATGACTTTTTCACCATCTGATTACCAACCCATTTTCCGTGTCAGTGGTAAAGGATGGCATGGAGCTATACAATGTGAAGGTGGTTCTGCGTAAATCGGACCTTTAGCCATACGTCCTCGATTTGGCTATGCAATGGCTTAAAATAGGACGTAAATTGTTGGGACTGCCTTGAGCCCCAAACCAGATTGCAAAAAAGATTTGCCTTACAACTGTGTTCAGATATCTTTCCAATTTGATACCAACAATTGGGTCTCAATCGTGCTGTTGAGTTTATATAATATTGTTCGTTTTGGCAATTCAATTAATATGTTATTAGTTTGTCTCCACATTTGGAACATATGTCCGAAAACAATATAAACAAAGTTCATTGCATTGTAAATGACAAAAAGCACTTACTTAAAGATACAGATATACAGTTACATAAAAATAACAATGAATAAGGCAACGATCCAAATTGTTTTAGCACACCAGGTATACATGAGACACGAGAATACAATATTATCAAATAAAATTTTGTTCAAATCGAGAAACATTTCGAAACTGTGAACATAATTAAAGAAGAAATCACAAATTAGAAATAACTGACTTTCAGATGCATATAAAGTTTTAAACAGATTCAGATAACTAATTAGAAAAGTTGTTGAAATTTGCAATTTTTTTTTAATATGTTCAACAAAACTTTAAAACTTTTGATTTCCAAACTTCGTCGGATAGCATAACAAACATAATATTTACATTTGAACTAAATAAAGATCTGTAGGTAGATGGGTACTTGAACAAATCCAACGGTATGTCGAACGAGTGGATGCAATGTTTATTTGCGAAAATTATATAAATAGTTCTCAACTGTTGTGGGAGCTGTGATTTCAAAACAATATAATTATGTTTTTGTGTATATCCCCAAGAGAATGGTCAACCAAGTATTGATTTTATAGACAACTGTTCAACAACGCCCAACGGTGAAAATCAAACTCTAAACTGCGATGTAAGTGGCTGTCTTAACCATACGAAAGTAAAACTGGCGACACAAATTTTGAAATAATGATGCCCTGGGAGTTTATTAGAATGTATGTTGAAACAGGCCCTTGTACCGTTGTAACTACCGTTTCAACAATTTGATATCAGTTTCGATTACGAGCCAGCTATTGTTGTAAACAATTAGATGAAGCCAAATCGCTCTCTGTACCGTGTAATCATCTTCACCGACAACGTCCACTTCGCCTAGCGAAAGGCGGCTCCCCATGTATATATCACTGTATTATTCGGTTCGGGTCAGCACACAGAACGTGTCCCAGCTAATCTTTCGTACTCATCAGCCAAGGTCCAACTCCCACATTCATTTGAGAAGTGTACGTAGATGATATAAAGTCCTATTACCGGTAGCAAGGCGAATCTTGATACTTGAATCTCGTCATTCCTTCAAACGTATGTGGTTACCACATACTAAATTAAGTCGCGTCTGGGTCTCGAAAACCAGAGATCATGAGAGCTAAAACGCGATAACTCTCGCATTTCTACATCTTGAATATTGGTGATAACGTGGCCAGATTCCATTCATGGGCCATATAGTTTCATTTCGCCATTCCAATCGAATAAAGTCGAAAAGAAAGTTTCACAGAGAGTTAGCCCTCCGTATATCAAGAGATCTTAATAAATATAATCAACTGCAGATGAACGAATTTTCTTTTATCTCTGCATGTCCATGACTAGGGCATAACAACGTTTGAGACGCAGAGATATCCATCCTGATTCCGAGTGGCAGTTGACCGAGATCTTAATGTATGGTGAAATACGGTGACTCCCTTAAAGAAACCTGCTTTAAACACTATAACTGAGTTTAAGTTTCATTATGGACTACATTTGGTTGTTCAACATCAAGATGACACTCTTCATCAAACCAATCATTTAAGGTTTCTTGAAGATCCATCCGTTACTTTTCCATATATCTGATAAGGCCGTTAAATCAGCTAGGTTTCTAAGTGACTGCTTAAGCGTTTTTGTTGACATTTTTGATGTTTAAGTTTGTTTACGGATGGTCATCAGCTCAAAAATCCAACAGTAAGTCACCTTATACGACAAGCCTTCGATACTGTGGTGGTATTCAATTGGTATTATGTACCGTTCGTAATATTTATGTCATATGGAGACTCCCACTCACAGGGCATATTCAAAAACATATAAAATTATATTTGATATACTGTTGACGATTACACAACAAACAGTGTTTAAGAGCGTTACCGTTGATCATGCGTTGAAAAAAAACCAACTCATTTAATTTATGAGTATCTAAGACTATGTCGCATAGTGGAATATCGTAATTTTGGGAATGTCTTAAAGCTTCGATGAAGAATCAGTACTATTATTAGCTCTAATTTTGTGCCGTATTGTAAAATTATGATTCGGGTTGAATTCCATGAAAGATTTTATAGTGTGAGGTAGTCGAAACATAGATATGGCTTAGTATTAAGTTTCCCGAACTAGGCAAATTTTAAGTACCAAAGTAAAGAGAGACTGAACACAATATGCAAAAATTATAACAACTCCAAAGAAATGTACTCAAAGCTTTCACATTTCTTCCGAAAGCTTTGAATTGCTGAAAAGTGATTTGCCTTTCTCACCATTACGATATATGGCGCTCGATGTTGGTCAGCTAATTTTAGGCTTCTTGTGGCAATGAGACTCTGAACGCTACCTCACCTCAGCAGTTAAGCTTATTTTAACATTCAGCAACCATCGAATCAGTTAGCCACCATTTCAGCCGGAATTTTACTTAACATCAAGAGACGATCCAAAATAGAACCCGCATCAAGAATTTTGAACATTGGACAAGAAAACTAAACCAAAATGAATTTTGAAATTATTTTAAGATATGTTCCAAGAGGGTCGTAACAATTATTCGTGACTTAAAACCCAAACATCTGACTTATCCAGTGACTCATCTGTCAATAAATTCAAATTAATTCTATAATTATTTGATCATTGCCTGAATAGGTGTAACTTGCTTTTAAAGAGATTTCCATAACAGCAACGGTAGAAAATTTTAATCTACCCGTAAAATTCGATGTAGTTTATAATATTGATATCATCGGCCATTAGACACAAAACTAAACGTAATTGGGCTAAACGGGCTAATGTTTTTTGTCTTTCCAATTTGTTTTGATGCTCAAGGCACTTCCTACTCTTTCGCGGTTCGCTTATTTATGTACGTCCTAACTTACGCCATTACAACCAAATCGAGGACATACGACTATAGGCCGATCTACGTAGAACCATCTGCACATTGCATAGCTCCATGCCAACCCATAGTACTGTCATAGATGATGGAACGGACAAAGAATTCTGCACTTCAACAGATGGACATAAATGTGTTTATTCACGCCACCGATCGTAATCAGTTAGTGACAATCGCTATTGCATCGTGCCCCTATCGGGATTCAAACCCAGTATCTTCTGCTTCAACTGCCGCAGCTGCGTCGGTCTCAACAAACTATCCCGAGATATAGTTTCCACGCCTTTAACATGATAAAAACGAAAGATTTACATAAAATACCATAAGGGGATTGTTACAAACTACAAGGACTCACAATACCTGATTACATAGAAAATTGATCTAATCGATGATTCGCATGTTTGAATAATTATCTTCATAATTGACCTTTTCGGAACTTAATTTGACTTTCGTTTACTTGAAGACGTTTATACATCAACAATCTAACCATGATTTTCAAGTGAATGACCCAACCTAGCAATGCCAATTGAAACAATTCTTTCAGAAGTTATCATAATTAATGTTAGCTTGCATAGTTTGAAATGAGTCTTAGCTACTCTTGATTTTTAAGAATTTCATTCAAATCGTTAAGTGTAACTTTCGAAAGAAGTTCTAAAACCGATAGTAAAAGCTTATCTAAATACATCTTAACAAATTCCAAATCACTTAGCTATAAAACCATTAAATGTCAAAGACAGATATGAATTAATTTTCCATGGCGAATGTCAACCACGTACTCAATAAACTAATCGATGGTCGATAAACTAGTCGACTTCATTAATGGAGTTTTTGTATTCTTTGTGGTTGAACTATTAAATCAATTGATTATACCATAACCAAATTTTACATAATTAATGTTGCGACGTGTCTGAACGTTTCAACAGAATACGTTCCGACGTTGCAGGCTGCAGCATTTCGGCAGATAAGACTAATTCCACCCAGCGTTAGACGTAAATATATACTAAACGATTAAATTATACTTTACGAAGCACAGATACGAAAGTCGCTGCCATTCAACATTGACAATTAGTGTGCCCCAACACTGCATTTCACTGTGGTTCCAATCGTGGGCGATAAACAATATGTAGGAACCGATGTGCCCATATACAGTGTTCTGTATACCACTGAATACTAACTGGTTGAAGATCGTTGTGTTGATGGTTTCTTCTCTTAGGCTGCTTGCAACCAAAACATTTATACTCACAGATTGATGGTGAATTCTCACGAATATATATTATACTAGCGTTAATAAGGTATATTGACGTTCAACTATATCACACTCCGATAAATTGATCTTATGGTTGGAAATGTTATTTGCAATCATCTATGAACAATAACCACCAATTAGCGTCCAATAATTAATTTGTGGGTATTGTTTTGTGACACCCTCGTCATTCATATATTGGTTATTAAGAGTGTCAACATATAATTTGGCAGGTGTGTGTCATCTAGAGCGAGCCAGTTGGAAGAGGTTTGACGTAGCTTGGAAGTAAATTCTGCCATTTGTTGAATGGCATCCATTGAAACGTAAGCCAATGGTGAAAAAGTATGATGATGGAGTATGAATGAAGAATGGAGAGTATGAATGGAATATGATCCGACACCATGTATGTACATTCTTCACCATTTCCGTTAGTATCTCTTTGATTTTTATCCAATAAGTACTGTTTTAATGCAGTCGGATATCAGTACATCAATATCGTTCAACATTGTGGTCACGCATTGTGGTTAATTTAGTGAAGTATAGATTCAAGTGCACTCGAATATTTTTTCAAAAAGGATGATCACACATAAGGATCTAAATAGCGATCACACATAGATTAATCGTAATTTCATAGATTAAGCTATATTGATGCTAATTTTACTAATACCTGTTTCGTTAATAATTAGTACTTCCACACAACACCTCTGCGAAAAGATAAAGTCGATTAAATTATTTCGAGATAGTGGCACTATATAATAACATCCCCTTCATATTCCAGAAAAGTCTCGGTCGAATACAAGTACCCTGTAAGTTTGTGCAACCACCATAGATTTCATTCTTAATGTGTACGTTATGCATTGTCATCGAATAGCAAGTATTTATTTTCAATCAATCCATTTCGATTTTATTGAACCAATTTAAACATTCCACTGTTATGTATAGTTAAACATTTGTTCAACAGAACCGACTAGACCAACAGAATGGTGTACCATGAGTTGAGAAAACAACAACATTTAAGATGTTTATTATTTGGGCAAACAAGATTAAAATCTGTAAAATATAATGTTATAATCCCAGTAACGAGAGGCAATAGCAGCAAAAAGACTTTTCTTTTCCGGATTAATTTATACATTTTTTTGTGATCCGGACATTTTAGTTGATTTTTCTTAAACTTTTGTTTTTTATTTAATTTTAATAATACATAAACTTGACATTTTAGACAATTTTTGAATAATTCACAACATCATATAATCTCAATTTAATCCCTTAAATTTTATTTAAAATATCAATCAAATATAATTATGCTTCTTTAACACTTATCTCTCTCCCCCTTGGTTTTATGTATCGTCTTGTCCTTTTGTATATGTATTGTGACATTTCGTAAGGATTTAAAATTATTTTTTGTTTGGCATGGTTATTGATATCCTTAACATAATATTATAAAGATTTTTTTTACGGTATGGAATCAATCAATCAAAATAATAATCATTAATATTTTATAAGTTCACATCAAAACTGAGTGATGCGTATAAACAGAATAATATTGGGATTAGGTGTAATTAAAAATTAAGAAAATATGGCACGAGGCAACTTTTAGATACGAGTAGATGAATATGTATGAGTATTCATAAATTATGCTTTGTGTGAACGACAAATTATTATTACTCGGATAAAGCTCTGATTTGAACCATGCATGTATCCATTGTTGAACATAATACGTAGAACGAATACCACCAAACGGTTTAAGTTTTGATTGGGTACATCAACAATCTCAACTTTTTAAATAAATGTAGTTTGAAAATAAAAAAAAGCTTTTAAGCTCATAATTATATCGTTTTTACTTTTTCTTTGTTGTCGAACAAAAATGCAATTCTCTATTATGAAACGTATTTGAGTTCTTCTGTTAAGTTGTCAATGATCCTACATAAAATTAAAAATATTATAATTTTAGAGATTTTTCGAGGTACATACTAACTAATGTACATGTTGCTGCACATGTGAGATAGATTAACCATGTGTCCTTATTTATTTGAATGTTGTTGCCGTAATATACGAGTTGCTATGGTGGTAAAGCGGTGTTCCACATTAAAAACACCCAGCTGGCCTTTTCGATCTGCATCGGTAATCGAACCCAAGATCCCCGAAAGACAGAACATGCCCGCTAGTTTCTTTGGCAACGATTGAAATTTTAACCTGTCTTTTATCTTCAGATAAGTGAACAACTTTTGAGGTTTGTTCCACAACGATTGTTTGGAGCCATTGAAATTTTTTTCAAGGAAATTGTCGGATGTCAAAAGAAACTACTCTACATTTGATTGGCAACTAGTCGCAATCTATCAGTCAGTCAAACACTTTAACAATTTTATCGAGGGTTGGGATTCCACCATCTACTTAGACTACAAACCTCTGACCAGAAAAGTTCATTCTGGAACTGAACGTAATCCAATGCAAACACGCCATGTAATCCATTAGACATTTAATTTAATACATTAGACATTTAAGTATAAGTATTCAATATGTACACGGTAGCAACAACGTAGTAGCGGACAAACTATCCCGAAACACTGACATCGAAATGGCATTAAATCGTGCAAAGAATGGAATTAAATCGTGAACATTTTCGTGCGATTATTTTTTACAACTTTCGACGTGGATTACCTCAGCAGCAGTGCATGGATGAACTTAATTCAAATTTTGGCGATGAAACTCCATCAAGGACCAGTGTTTATCGATGGTATGGTGAATTCAATCGTGGTCGGAGTTCACTCCAAGACAAATTTCGTGAAGGTCGTCGAAAATCAGTTGTTGTTCCGAAAAACATTAATGCTGTGCGCGAACTTATATTGCAAGATCGTCATGTGACCTATCGTGAGATAGAGACAACCTTAGGCATTAGTGGGTATACACTCAATATTGGTTTGATGGAAGAGAACCTTTTTCTCTTCAATCAAACAAGTTGTGGTTCTATTCGCCGTTTACTGTTCTCCCCTTTTGGAGGTTATCGATGTGGGTTATTGCACGTTCATAACAGAAAAACCGAGGCCATAACCTTGTTATCCGATAAAACCGTTAGTAGAAATCCACTGTTTAGACTGTTGGTTGGTCTCCGGCTTATAGTTATGGAATCATGTTGCACCCACAATTATAAAACCACGAAAAACTCTTTTTTATTTTGTTTGAACACTGTCCTAACCTGCCTCTAAGTTGTCGCTCGTGTGCGTTTTTGGTCGATTAGAATCAAACGACACACCGAAATCGCCCATAAACTTTCCATATTCCATTTATCGTGTAATACATTGCACATGTTCATCTGAGATGCCTACTATCTCAGTTTTCTCGCGCGTGGATATTGCCAATCTTTTTTCGTGTGGTGACATCATTTCGGCATCCTGAACGTTAGGCATCAGTTATGCTTATACGACCACAACGAAAATCTGTAAACCACTTCTGATCATTTTAAACGAATTCGCGACACAATCATTTTACAATCAGACAACGAAGTGAATAAATTAGAGGAATTCAGTTGCAGTTCTACAATACTTCAAGAAGTGGAAACACTCGATCTTGAATTTGAACAACATGCGTTAGAAAAAAACTCTAATCAAATTATATAGGAAGATATGCAAGCCAAAAAATCTCGAAAACGCAAAGTCAATCCGAATAATTGGCAGCGCAATATTAGACACAAGCAATATCAAAGTGGTCAAGCATACAAAAATTCCCGTGGCAAAATAGTTCCTGCTAAAACAATTGCAACAACAAAGGATTGTTTAATCCATTGCAGATTTAACTGTCAGAAGAAAATTACCAAAACCGAACGATAAGAGCTCTTTAATTCATTTTACTCAATGAACTAGCATGAAAAGGCGGATTTCATTTTTAAGGTGACCACAAGAACCGAAACCATTCATAAAACGAAGAAATCAGCTTGTTGAATTAAATGGAAATCGTGTTCAAGCATGTAAACCGTATTGGTTAGGAACTTTTGCCATTTCACAAAAACCAGTGTACAATGCGCATAAATCTAAAAATATTGTAACTGAAGTTGCAAAAAAAATGAACGAGGGTAAAAATCTCACAAAAAAATACCAGAACATAAACTGATGGAAATCAAAGACCATATCTTATCATTCCCGACCATTGAATCACATTACTGTCGGGCCAATACCACGTAGCTCTACCTTCACCCTAATTTAAACATCACGAAAATGTATCATCTGTACCAAGATAAATTGGAAGATCCCGTAAAAGAAAGCTTTTATCAAAAATTTTAATTTAGATTTTCATCGCCCGAAATCGGATATGTGTGGAAAATGTGAAACGTAATAATGTTATTTTAATTTAATGCAACGTGGTTCTAAGTACTAAAATAAAGTTCGTTTTTTGCTCCAGAGTTATATTTGACACATAGAACCATCTTATTCCACAAGAATGAGTATCATCATTCGGTGTCAAAGTTCTACCTAATTTTTTTCACTTTAATATCTGAAACGATCATTATTTAATGGATAATCTTTCGATGTGATTCAAATTTCGTAATAAATTAACACAAATCGTGAAAGAAGGTTTTGCAAAAATAAATAATACCTCGAAAACATTAGGCCTTAAATTTTGTATCTTCATTTACTCGAACTAGAACACTATATAGAGTTTGAGCGTCTTTTTTTCATAGTTTTTTCATAGTTTTGGCCCATGTACCCATAAATCAGTTTTTGACTGTGAATCGGGATTCGAACCCGGTACCTCTTGCTCCAACTGCCGAAGCTTTAACCACTGCGCCACCTGGGCGGCTAATAGGTAGATTAAGAAACTTGTGGAATCTTACTACTGCGCGACTATTTACTGATCAGATCTATCGATTTGTTTGTGTTTGAAAAGACTCGAACGAGTTCTTCACATATTAAGTGTAGTTTAACTAACCTGGTTTGAAGGATGTCTCGGGCAATCATAAATAGTTGTCGTTTGATAATTCAACTAGTGTTCAACTGCGATTCAACTATTATAGTGTTCAATTCGGCAGTCGATGATGTATTAATTTCTTGTAACAAAACAACTATAGCGTTCAAACTATTCTAACTGATTATCTATAAACAGTTTTGATCGACGCGTAGCCAAGGTCGAAGGCATTTGGTACAGTAAATGAAAATCTACTTACAGTTTACTGCTAATTGACGGTTTTAAAGTATCACCTTTAGTGAAAATCTCGTTGTTTGAATGTATGTAGTAGTTTAAATCACACCAATTAACTCGGTCGAGGGTAGGACGGTTTGGTCTTAATGATGGTTTGGTCCAATTATGTAAACTCATTGCTTCAAAATGATATTAAAAATGGCAATAGTAATGAATATAATCTCTTACTATACACTGTTTAACCCAGGAGCTTCTAAAGCATTAAAGAGGAAATCAATTAAAATAATATTCTGCAATAATTAAGATTACTAAATTGTGGTAATTATTTAAGTAGATAGTACAATTAAATGTAGTTCTTAAGCTAGTAGAATTGGCATTGAAAGCATTTAGAACTAATCTAACAATATGATATGTATGCCTTTAAAATTATCCTCAAACTTCATATTCAGATGTATTGGTTACAGGAGGGTCGATCCATAGCTCACAGTGAAAAAACTGATTTTTATGTATGGGCCAAAACAAGGAAAAATTCTGGAGGCGCTCAAACTCGGTCAATTAACCTTAAACTTCATATTCAGATATATTGCCATTTAAGCTATTGGAAAATCATAATGGCATATTGGTTACAGGGGGGTCCATCCATAGCTCACAGTGAAAAAACTGATTTTTATGTATAGGCCAAAACTTTGAAAAATTCTGGAGGCGCTCAGACTCGGTCGATTAACCTTAAACTTAATATTCAGATGTATGGTCACTTAAGATATTGGAAAATTATAATGTCATCCTAGTTACAGGGGGGTCCATCCATAGCTCACAGTAAAAAAACTGATTTTTATGTATAGGCCAAAACTTGAAAAAATTCTGGAGGCGCTCAGACTCGGTCGATTATCCTCAAACTTCATATTTGTATGTATGGAGATAAGATGACTTAGCTCAAATTGAAATATTTATTACAAGGGCTTACAGTAGTTAAACTGTAGATGAAATTAATATGTCTTATACAGTATATTATAATCTTATGGAAACAATATACATATTTTATTTGAAATCTGGAATAATTTTGTAGTTAAAATATTGAAGAAAATTAAAAAAATTACAGAAAAATTCTGTTGGCTATACAAAAATGATAGCAGAAGAAATTCTCTTTAGCGATAGTAGTGCCCCTGGTGGCGAGTATAAAAACCATTTTTTCTGCTGAAAATTTTCTGCTATCTTATACAGCATGGCTTATATGCGGTGTTGACAAATGACATCTAGGATTTGCGATTGTGGTCCCTATGTTGCAATCTAACTAGATGTCTCCCTCCGTCCTCGTTGCTGCAACTGAGTATAACTACAATTAGATGAATTTATACTGCAACTGTCTATATGGTAATGTAAATTACGTCGTTATATATATTCCGTATCAATAACGCATTGATACAGGACATAATTATATATAATAAAATTAATTAATTTTGGTTAATGCTATCAAATTAATCAATTATTTAACATTTTTGTTTTATTCGTAAATAATTTTAATTAGCGCAAATTTGATAAAACCGTAAAATTAAATGCATTTGTTATAAAATAATAATTCGATATACCTTTCCATATGTGCATATATAATATGCAATCGCAACCAGATGTTGATCTGGCAATTTTAATTAATACGCTACACTAGAAACTATTTTCAACAGTCGCAAATGTATATACATATATACTCGTATACGAGATATATCTGTGGTTCGGTACACTTTAATTTGTCAACAGATTTTTTGTTTATCTCAACATCTATATACAAACAATATCGTTCTACGATGTGACAACATAACAAAACAATATCGTTTCTTTTAATATTTCATGCCAAATCGTGACACTATCCGATTATCCGAGTATATATATAGAGCTGAAGATATTATATATATAATATCTCAACCCATATACGGTACATACGTATTCATATTCCGAATTCAAAGTAGCAATAAATTATCATTTCAACAGCAGAATACCGACCGACAGTAGAAAATATGGAATCGAAAAATAATTCTGCGACATCCGTTCAGCGATCCTTTGCAAATCTTGTGGTTATTAACAATTCTTTTATTTTCTACTAATCAGTTGCTGATATCAAAATGTATTTCACTCGAAGGAATTTTATTTCGGTATCATATAGATTTGTTAATACAGCATATATATTGTATGTATGTATAATGTACATATAAAGAAGCAAAACCGTCTCAGCAGATAACAGATATAAATTTAAAATCCAAAGCGAATGTATACAAAACGAAACACTGATTTACGTACAGAAATGGTTTATTTGTGTTTGCAGAAGAAGAAAAAAAAATCACTCGATCGAACTGAGAGTCAGGACAGCTCTATGAATTTTCCGTTGTTCAAGACAGCAACAGCAAAGACGAACAAGCACAAGAGCAAAAATAGATTGTATTCTTATCAAATAATCACAATCTGTTGTTTTGCTCGAAGCTGGTTTTTTTTTTATAGTATTTATAGGTACGAGTATAAGCATATATTTACTATATGTATATAGTGAACAGACAGACGTACAACATAAAATAGCAAACCAAAGAGCATATTAATTTTATTTAGATAAAAGTTAAATCTGATTTTCTTTCTGTTGAATTTCAGGAAGTATATTATTTATAAGATTTCTAGATTTAGAGATGCGCTTTACGTATTCAACGGTGTGGTTAAAAAGTAAGATACATTCAGTATTATAAGATACATTCAGTATTTGAGTGAAATACAAGAACTGATGTTTTATGAATAAACTATTATGAAATATTTATGACATCCCTTTTAAAACCGTCATACTGATTCAGACACACGATTCACAGTTCTATAGTTTTATTCAGGTTGCTTTCCCGTATCATATCAAAGCCAGCCCATGGTTCAGAAACATGTATTATCAGTGCTAGGCCCAATGGGTCAGGCTACTTGCTAAATTGACAGTCATTTCTTGATCGGTTGATTGCTTGAAACACAGTAGGTGTCATGGAGGTTCTGTTTGATGAGACTTAGGCGTCAAGACCAATATAGAAGACAACATAGATGATAATATATAGCACGAGCCTGCATAGATCATGAAAACTATATATAATCATCATCAGTCTATATAGTTGCCAAGTATAGACTATCCAAAATTTCCAAACCCCTTCTTGGTTACCACTGTTGGTAATTAAGTGGCTATTCCTTAAAATATCGCTGTATTATTCGGTTCCGATCAGCACGCAGAAGGTGACCGTGCCAACGATCAATTTCCACTTAAGTCCCCAGTCCGTGGAACATGCAGTCACTTAGAAAACCTGGGGCGTTTGACGGCTTTTTCACATATATGAAAAAAATTCGACTGGAACTTTCAATTGTTTGTGTACATGCCCCACTGATGTAAGCCAACCCATAGTTGAAGACTCATTTTACAATAATTTGGATAATATGATGAGCTCTTTACCGAAGCACGATGTAAGATTGGTGACTTTAATGCTAGAACTGGCAGATATCAGACTGACTAATATTTAATATAAGTTCGTACTCCTGATACGAAACTGCAACCGAAAATGCAGAAAGAACAATGTACTTTGTGATCGCTCATGATCGTTTATTTCCTAATTAAAACATCCATTTGGAAACATGAACACATCCACGTAAAACATCTCGAAGCCAAATGACTATGTGTTGATTTCTAAAGAACGGGTTTGGATTGTCCAAGACGTGAGATCGTATCGGTCGTCAACAAAATTTGCAGGCAATGACCATCACTTGGTCATTGGAAAGCTTTAATGGATATTTTCGTACTAGTCAGGAAGAACAGAGGAATATACAATGCGATTCTCCTATGAAGGTCTGATAAATGAATAAACGCAATGAAAATATCAAGATCTTAGCTATAGCAATTTGTAGAAGAATCGCATCTGGTGGAAGGCTATGGTCATAAGACTGCAACAACTCAGCCATGAGTGCAATTCGCGTGGTTTCTTTAAAGGAGTTCCACCATACGATCTCGGTCAACTCTAATTCGGGACCAGGATGGAAATTCTGATCATTTGGGTGATCATTTTCCATACCTACGAATTTTGCTGAAGACCGATACGATCTGACGTCTTGAATAACATGAGCTCGTTCTTTGAAATCAAACCAACGCTATAAAATATAAACAACATTAAAAAGATTTACGTTAAAGTCTCAGGTCATCAAAGGAGTTACCAGAATTTACTTTACTTTATAAAAGTTTTTCACATGAAGTATATAGAAGTTCGATAATTTCTGTAAAGCAACTACATGAGTTACATTGCCGGTAAAACCTTACCTTACCCTCCACTTCACTGATTTATTACATTCATAGAAATTGTCAGTCAATTTTAAACACTCCTTTTATATTTTCTTGTGCAAAGCCATTTCCAATAAAGACGTTAATGTCATTGTTAATTATTGGTACTTACCTAGTGACGCAATTTACTGTGAGCGGAAGATATATGGTTCAAAACCCTATCAGTGATGTCATAGAACACATATAAGACAGAGTTGGAGTGCAGAATTTCGAGTGCCGAATTTCGAGTGCCGAACAATATTTTACATGGCAATCCTGTTGTAATCCAATATGCAAATAGTCCACTCAAGTAACGCTGTATGTAATCAATTTGGCTTCGAAGAATTAGTAGTGCCAATAGATTTTCATTAGACCACATAGAATGTGCACCAATTCATATTAAAATGGTTCTCGGAATTGTTTAGAATTAATATCGATTAAAACTTTTGTTGAAGTAGCAGATTAACAGTATGCTGAACTTGGGAGTCATAGAGATAAGCAAGAGTCCATTTGGCTCACCAGTAATCACAGTACTCAACCGTAACGAAAAACCGAGACTTTGTTAAGATGTACGTAAATTAAACGGTGTTACCATAAAGTTTGAGTATTCACTTCCAATCATTGATGGACTTCTTGGCAGACTTACTGAAACGAAATACATAACCGGGTTTGACTTAAACGATGCCTTTAAGGCGGAGACACCATTAACTGAATCATCACAAGACAAGACAGCATTTACTGTACCATGGCAGCCACTCTATCAATTCAAAGTGATACCGTGTGGGTTGTACAATGTAGCTTAATCTATGTCTCAGTTCATACACAAAATCAAACCGCATGAGCTTCTTGATAGAGGTTTTGTTTACTTGAGTGACTTGTTATAAGTTATTACGCCACATTGAAGGTGCTTGAGTTGGTCCTACAAAAATCGAAGCAGATGTTAATTTACCAGTCCCAGAAAATACTCTGTCACTGAGTTAGAATGCTTAGCAGCAGTACTAGCAATAAAGAAGTTTAGACGGTGTGTAAAATGCAAGTCTCACATGGTGTATGGGATAAAGAGATCATTTTGGGCGATTGAAGCTTAGAATTACCAGGTTACAGTTTTAAAATACAAATTCAAAAAGGTAGTGAAAATCTAGTTCTTGATATACTGTCCCTAATATACTGCGACACAACACAAGAACACATAGCAAGTATTCATTAACTTTTAGCACCAATTGGTTTAGAGTCCAAAGCATTCGAAGAAGACGAGTATAGTGAACTTCGTCTTAAAATTAGTAAAGAACCTAAATATAATACTTATCCATCCTTCAGAATTAAATACAACCAAAATTCAGGTCAAATTTAGAAAAGGAGAACACAATGATTTACCTGAATCTTATCCTCGTTCAACCCATGGATACATCATAATATTTATAATTGCGATCACCTGACTAGGTTTGTGTTTCCTAGACCAAGTAGTTGGCAGTGATGACTCGACTCTTGGTTCGGAACACAAGGCAATATACAAAAATCATTATAATTAAACTTCTTTCAACACGTGAGCAGCGTGAATTGATATCTTAGAAAACAAAACTTACTTTCTTGGAAGTAAATAAATTAGATAAATCGTCTGAATGAAACCATTTAAAATTACCTCAATGTAAACAAATGACCTCAAGAATGATTAAGATGCTAAAAAAACTCGCAAAAATCACAGCATGATGAGATGCTGCAGATTGCAGTTTCAGATGTATAGTAAATAATAGCGTAAATATCTTTAAAAGTACATAGAACGTGTATGTGTCTGGGCTAGACGATGTATATATAACTTTATCTGGAAATTATAGGAGATATCTTTTATAAACAATTTTTCTATGGGAAGAGTAGGCAATTTATTCTTTTTACTAGTTGAACGTCAAGTGTACGTGAGTCCAAATCGGGTGTACCATTTTTATAAAACAAAGGCTACCCAAAGTTGTTACAAATACTCAAACCATCCATGCCAAAAACATAAAATATAAAATCACATCAACTGTTTACCAAAAATTGAATTCAACGAACATCGATGCTGTGAAAGTAAATATTTACTCTTGAGTGTTCATCGAAGAATACATACCGAAAATAAACCAACGAGATGTATGGCACATAAAGTTGCAAAAAATCTCACACACTGCGCAATTAGTAAAGAAACAATGAGTAGTGGGTGCGGAACTGCAGTGTTGAGATTTAATCAATAGATGGCATTGATATGTTGGAGATTTCAAAAAGATTAAATTTGCTGGGTACTGAACTAATATAATCGAGTAAAATAAGAGGTTGTTTTTGGTTACTTGTTAAGTTGTTTAAAGATATAAGGGTTTTCAAAAAATTGGATAAAATTATCAAAAGAACAAACTAGACTAGAGAAGGTATTACACGAATGTATATATATATATATATATATATATATATATATATATATATATATATATATATATATATATATATATATATATATATATATATATATATATATAAATATATATATATATATACATATATATATATATATATATATATATATATATATATATATATATACATATATATATAAAGGGTGTTTTTTTAAGAGGTTGCCGATTTTTTTTTTGAATAAAACACATATAAAATTATGAAATGACCAAAATTTTTTTTTATTTGGTAGATAATTTTTTGGCATTTAACATTTAAACACAATTTCTGGCATATGGCTACCACGACTATTTTTCACAAATGTCATTCTGGAGGTCCAATTTTCCAGCACTTTTTCAAGCATTTGAGGGCGTATGTCAGCAATGACACGTTGAATATTGGTTTCCAAAGCGTCAATCGATTGAGGTTTATCCACATAAACCAATGACTTCACGTATCCCCACAAAAAGTAATCGAGTGGCGTCAAATCGCACGAACGCGGAGGCCAATTCACCGGACCATTTCTCGAAATAATGTTGTCGTTGAAAGTTTCTTTCAATAAGTCGATTGTTTCACGTGCTGTATGGCAAGTGGCACCATCTTGTTGAAACCACATTTCATCCATATCCATATCTTCAAGATTTGACAACAAAAACTCATTTAACATGGTTCTGTATCGATTTCCATTCACGGTAACGCGTCGTCCTTCCTCATTTTTAAAGAAATATGGACCGATGATCCCACCAGCCCATAGACCGCACCAAACAGTACATTTATCAGGATGCATTGGTAATTCTTGAACGGCGTGTGGATTATCTTTGCTCCAAATGCGACAATTTTGTTTGTTGACGTATCCATTTAACCAAAAATGCGCCTCATCACTGAAGAGAATTTTACGGTAAAAAAATGGATCTTCGTTCAATTGATTTAACGACCAATCACTGAATTCACGGCGCAAACGATGGTCGTGTGGCTTTAATTCTTGCACCAATTGAATTTTGTATGGCACCAAACCCAAATCTTTACGTAAAATTTTCCATAAAGTCGATGGACAAAGTCCAATTTGCTGAGCACGACGACGAATCGATAAATTGTCGTTTTCTTCGACACTGGCCTCAACGACAGCAATATTTTCTTCTGTACGAACTCTTCTCATTCTTGTCGGTGGCTTGGCATCCAAAAGAGTGAATGTAGACCGAAATTTGGTAATTACGTTCTTTATGGTGGTCTCTGACGGACGATTATGTGCACCATAAAATTCACGAAGTGCTCTATAAACATTTTTAATTGAACACTGATTTTGAAAATAAATTTCCACGATTTGAAAACGTTGTTCTGGAGTTAACCTATTCCTAATGATTTGCCAAACAATACTGAGTAGAAATGCCACTTTGAGCTGTCAAAACAACTGTCATAAAATAAAACGACATCTATCGGAAAAACAAACCTCCTAAAAAAACACCCTTTATATATATATATATATATATATATATATATATATATATATATATATATATATATACATATATTGTAGTAAACTAGGTAATACTACATGTATGATATGATAATTATATCCAATGGTTGGTTCCGCAATTCAAAGATTACCAATTGGATATAAGATTGTACTATGTTGATGTTTTTTAATGATTGACTTAATGTCGCTATCTAAATTAATTAAAATTATTAATTATTTCAATTTGTTTTAGATTTATCCTTTTGGATGCCTATCATAGTGAATTTTAAGTTAAGTTGTTATTATTTTCTAATGATTGAAGATACAATCTGATAATAGTATTTTATTTACTTTTAGGTTGATCGTCATCATTTCAGCTGTCTACGACATACCGGCCACCTTGAATCGTATGATTTAATTAACTGGAAGTAGACATAGCTTTTGTATTGGACGTTTGAATATTCCATTTGCCGTTTTGATTGTTACTACTCTAACAATTCCATCTGCCCCGGGGTGTAGCTCCACAACTTTCGCTATCAACCACTTGCACGGAGGCAAGTTGCCATCTTTAACGAGTACTATGTTGCCGATGCTTATATTTTTTTTATGTTTATGCCATTTGCTCGCATGTTGCAAGCTAGTTAAATATTCCAGGTGCCATCTACGCCATATATTTTAATTCATTTGGGTTAATAATTGCCATCTAGATAAACTGGACAGTTTGACATCTGTTAAATCGTGATCAGGAACTTGGGTTGATGATCGACCAATTAAAAAATGTGATGGTGTCAAATAATCCATTTCGTCTTCCGAGAGAATGCAGATTGGTCTCGAATTTAACATCGCCTCGATTTGTACGATCAATGTGGTCATCTCTTCTATTGTCAGGATATGTCCATTTGTGACTCGATGTAGGTGGTATTTTATGCTTTTCACTGCAGCTTCCCAAAGCCCGCCGAAATGAGGTGCGCTAGGTGGAATCATCTTAAAATTGATCTGATTTGCTAACAAAAATTTTGAAATTTGATTAGTGTTTTGTTCTAATAGGGAGAATAATTGAGATAGATGATTTCGTGTTCCAATGAAATTAGTGCCATTGTCACTATGTATTTCCTTACAAATCCCTCTACGAGAGACGAATCTTTTGAGTGCTGCTAGATATGCATCTGAGGTAAGGTCGGATACGAGCTCAATATGGACGGCCTTTGTAGCGAGGCAGACAAATAAACAGATGTAGCTCTTACGTGGTTTCTGCCCTCTGCCTCTCACAATATATGTTTGAAATGGTCCAGCGTAATCGACACCGAATTTGTGGAAAAGCCTTACTAAT
This sequence comes from Tipula lateralis, assembly GCA_963932295.1. NCBI lineage: Eukaryota > Metazoa > Arthropoda > Insecta > Diptera > Tipulidae > Tipula > Tipula lateralis. The sequence continues at coordinate 146,174,157 of OZ010738.1, forward strand.
TCAGTCCTCGTGTTTGGTAGCTGACCCATGGCTGGTTCTAGAGGTTTTGCTTGGTATTGTACACATCGGACGCAGTTGTGTACCACTTTTCGAATCAGGTTTCTGGCGCCCAATATCCAATATCTCCTGCGTAATGTAGCCATCATTAGTGTTGGTCCAGCATGTAGGTGTTTCAAGTGATGTTCTCGGATTATTGTTTCAGCTATCTTGTCTTGCGCTGTTAGTAGTATTGGGTGTTTTATATTGTAAGATATAGCTGCGTTTGAAATTCTTCCCCCGACACGAAGTAGGCCTGATTCGTCGATAAATGGTTTGAAGTACCTAATTCTGCTTGACGCAGGAACTTGCTTCTTTGATTTAAGTAGGTCTATCTCCGTTGCAAAATATTTGTATTGTACATGACGGAAAATAGTTTGATGAGCTTGTTGTATTTCAGAATTTACGAGGTACGATGATGTAGAGTCCCTTTGGGTTCTTTTTAATTTTAAATTGATGTATCGATATATGTAAGCAAGGATTCGTACTATGGTGCTGAAATTTGAAATGTTGGCGATTAAATTTTCAACTATGCTGGATTGCGATATTTGAATTTTTAATGACTGACTGCACGATTCTTCTAAGGTTTGGGATTGAAGTGGTTTCTTTTCCGGCCAGTTTTCTTCGTTCATTAACCATTTTGGACCATTCCACCATAGTTCAAAATGCTGTAATTTGTCTGGATCGAGCCCTCTAGATGCACAGTCAGCTGGATTTTCCTGTGAATTTATATGTCTCCATTGTGACCTGTTGAAGTTTGATAGAATTTCTCCGGTTCTATTTCCAACAAATGTATTCCATTTATTCGGGTGTGTGCTCAACCAATCCAATACTATTGTGGAATCGGTCCATAGGATAATTTCGGTGATCTGAGTCTTTAGAGCTTGTTGGACGCTTAATAATAGCTTACTTACTAATAATGCACCACATAGTTCCAGACGTGGAATTGATAATTGTTTTACTGGCGCTACCTTGGTCTTCGCTGACAATAATTTGACGACAGATTCCCCCGTTTGATTGGTTATTTTTCCGTAAACGACTGCTGCATAGGCTTGTTTGGAAGCGTCGGAAAACCCATGAAGCACAATTTTGCATTCTGTGTTGGTGTGCACATATCTCTCCAATTCGATTTTCTCCGTTTTGATTAGATTACCTCTTAGTTTTAACCAGTTATGCAACATATTTGGTGGTAGTTGATCATCCCAAGTTAGGTTTTCAGTCCACAATGATTGAAAGAATATCTTGATACTGACTGTGATCGGTGCCAGCCACCCTAGGGGATCAAATATTCGACTGGATTCCGATAAGATGCCTCGTTTAGTGGTAGTTGGTAATTTATTCAAATTAACTTTGAATTTGAAGCAATCATTAGTTGGGTCCCAATGAAGACCTAATACTTTGGTTGTATCACTTAAAGATTCCTCCAATTTAAATATTTTTGATTGGTCACCGGGTTCATTAATATCGTTTAATACTCGCTCATTGGATAACCACTTTCTCAGTATAAATCCTGAGTTTGATAGAATCGACTGAATTTGATTTTTGAGTTGGATAGCTTCCTCCACAGTATTGGCTCCCGTCATCAAGTCGTCGACGTACATGTCATCTTTGATGCTATTGACTGCAATTGGAAACTCCTTAGTATATTTGTTTGCGGCTTCGATAACTGCTCGAGTAGCCAGGTAGCTAGCACTAGCTGTGCCATATGTGACTGTTTGTAGTTCATATGTGGTAAATTGATTGCTTGGATGATCTCTCCATATGATTCTTTGATATTTGGTATCACCGTTTGCTATGCGCACTTGGCGATACATTTTTTCGATGTCAGCTGTTACAGCTACTTTGAATGTTCTAAAACGAAATATAATATCATAGAGACTTGATTGTACAGTCGGTCCAACCGCCAGACAATCGTTTAACGATTTTCCTGAACTAGTTTTTGATGATCCATCAAACACCACTCTCAATTTGGTTGTGGTGCTCGTGTCTTTAATAACACCGTGATGTGGTAAATAATACTGAGGTTCACTGTTTCTTTCTTCGATGATGTTAACTTCCTTCATGTGCCCCAATATTATGTATTCTCGCATAAAGTCTTTATATAATTTTGCAAACGCAGGGTCCCTCGAAAATCGTCGTTCCATGGAATGCATTCTCTGGACAGCCTTTGGGTAGGAGTCGCCTAATATCGACGGTGAAATTTTAAATGGTAGACCAACCTTTATTCGGCCATCTGTGTCAACTGTTTTGGTATCAGTGAAATGTTTTTCGCACAAATTTTCTTCATAGGATAGTTGAGGTTGACAAATTTTAATGCTTTCGATCTCCCAGAATTTTCTCAGGAGGTTGTCTAGATTATCATCGTATTCGTTCATAGTAATGGTACTGGCTTGTTTTGGTAGTACGGCATTTGCTTTTCCGGCGATTATCCATCCTAATTTGGTATTTTGAAGCATTAATTGGTTTTCGGTGATGATTTTTCCATCTAACAACAGTTCAAAGAAATTGTCTGCTCCCATTATTATGTCAATTTCAGAACTTTTGTAAAAGTATGGGTCGGCTAAATCATACTGTTGAAAATCATCTATATTAATATATTCGGTGATTGATGGTGTATTTGCAGTCAGCTTTGAAAATACATATGCTTCTATCTGGAACTTTGGTTTGGTTTTGTTCCAAGGTATGATGTTTAGCGACACTACTCCTCTAGTGTATCCATTGGTGGTTGCTCCTATTCCCGATATGGCCAGCCTAGCGCTGCTTCTCTTCAGTTGTAGTTTTTGTGCACATTTCTCTGTAATGAATGACCCTTGTGAGCCTGAGTCCAATAAGACTCGACAAAATTGAAGTTGATTATTTTCATCTGCCACCTTGACTAGAGCTGTGGGCAATAAAGCACTTCCAACTTGGTTGGTTGTTGTGGAGTAGTTTAGACTATTGGAACTAGTTGGTTTATCTTCTTTTGGTGTCACATTTGATCCAGAGGTTGATGTGCTATGATTTGGTAAATTTTCGTGTAATAGGGTGTGATGTTTACGGTTACACAGTCTACATCGAAACTTAGATTTGCACATGTAAACGTTGTGATTGTCATTTAGGCAATTGAAACATCGATTTTGCGTTTTCATTATATTTTTCTTTTCGTCAATCGACATGTCTCTGAATTTACTGCATTCAAATAATCGGTGGTGCTCTTTAAAACATAAAGAACATTCTTGGGTTTCCTGAGACTTCGGAATGGATGAGACAGCGTGACTTCTAATATTTGGCTTTGGATTATACTGCGATTGTGAACGTTTACTAGTGCCTTTGATCGAATCAAGAGCATCTATTCTCTGAGTAAGGAAATCAAAAAATTGCTTCACTGTCGGTAGGTCATATGATGCCGAAGTTTGAGCCCATTGGCTATTACTTTCACTATCTAACTTATTGACTAAAATATGGATTAGCCAATGATCTATCATTTCGGCTTCTTCGCCCAAAGCCTTTAGTCCTCGGAGAATTTCATCGGATGTATCTAAAAGTTGCCTCACATTCGCACTATTTGCATTCGTAACTGTAGGTTGATACATAAAGTTTTTGATAAAAGCATAGATGGTATGCTTTTTTCTATCATACCGATCTCGCAGTTTTCGTAATGCTTCGATGTAATTAGCATCTGTGATGCTAAAATGCTTTAGTAAGCTTGAAGCTTCTCCTCTTAACGTTCCTTTGAGGTATTGTAGTTTTTGTGATGGAGTAAGCCTGGGATTGTCATGTATGGTTGAGCAGAACAGGTCATGGAACGATTGCCACTGTATAGTCGCCAGTAAATAATGGGATGGATAGTTTTGGTAGTTTCACATCCATGTGCATTCCTGTTGTTGAAGTATCCATTATGGTGTCGTTAAGTGATATAATTGGTTCAGCTTTTCTTCTTAACGCTAGATTTAGCCCAGCCACTATTCTATAATAATTATCCTCGATTTCGGCATCTAATTCTTCGTTGTTGTCTATAGAAACTATTTTGTCCTCAATTGAGTTAAATTCGGTCCGATATCGTTCCACATTCACTAATCGCACTTTGATATCTTCTAAATTGGTATTATCATTTATAGTGTGAAGAAAATTGATCAGCTTTGTCATACTGCCCTTTAAGTATGCACGCCTTTTCCTTAACGAGATGATTTCGGTCATTTTTCAACTATTAATCACTTCACAAATATATACCTTATAGTTTTATTGATTCTCGAATATATTAAAATGGTGGATTAAATATTCGCGAAAATATGTGTGGATAGACACTAGATAGATATTATTTAACAATAATGCAATACTTGCGATTTTTATAGTGCTTGCCCAGACGTTTGTTGTATTGTAGATTGATGTTGATATTGCAATCCGGCTCGAAGGACCAATTTATGTAGTAAACTAGGTAATACTACATATATGATATGATAATTATATCCAATGGTTGGTTCCGCAATTCAAAGATTACCAATTGGATATAAGATTGTACTATGTTGATGTTTTTTAATGATTGACTTAATGTCGCTTTAAATTGATGTTCACTCGTTGAGGTTTTGTTCAAGAAGGAATAATATTTTTATTAGTTTTTACAAAATGGTAAGTTAACAATATTTTCTTATATTTACGATAGATGTCCAATAGTATAGTTAAGCTATGTGCTATTGGATGCACTCATTATTAAGTTGAGCAACAATGTAATTTTATGTAAATAATTGTAAAACCCTGCCTGTAATTGTCAAATATAATTGTACAATAACAAACAGTAAACAGTACAGACAAGGTAAGACATTACATTTTCATCTAAATTAATTAAAATTATTAATTATTTCAATTTGTTTTAGATTTATCCTTTTGGATGCCTATCATAGTGAATTTTAAGTTAAGTTGTTATTATTTTCTAATGATTGAAGATACAATCTGATAATAGTATTTTATTTACTTTTAGGTTGATCGTCATCATTTCAGCTGTCTACGACATATATATATATATATATATATATATATATATATATATATATATATATATATATATATATATATAAATATATATATATATATATATATATATATATATATATATATATATATATATATATATATATATATATATATATATATATATAGATATATATAAATTATATATACCAGAAAACTTGTTCAGATTTCCTACAAGTTCTTCAGAGTCTTTATGATGATAATTTCAGATTTTCCTCGCCCGAGGACTTAAAACGAGCGAGATATGCGGATGACCTAATACTATTGGCAAGATACGAGCAACCACTTTGTAGAACGAGTGGATGCCGCTATTGACGTACTTTTTATAGCAGTTCGTACCGAAAAAGACACAAGCAGTTAATGGCTAGCACTGGTGGACCACTCCTCGGTTATAACATTAATCATATTGATGATTCGAGAATTGGACAATGAGCGTGTACAACGAACTATTGCCCTCTGGGTATGCAGTACTTATGGGACTGTCTCGAAAGAGACAACCTTCATAATATCTATAGCATGCCATCTATTACGCCAATGGCTAAAAACAGAGTGGTACTACTTAGCGGCATTCCTAACGAAGGCGTCGATCAAGAAATGATGGAATAATGAGAAGGACGATGGAAGAACTTAAACAGTGCGTCGTGGAAAAGACAACTGAATCCTCAATCAGTCGAACAATGGGCTGAGCGTAAACATGAGGAAATCAACTTTCATCTAACGCAATTCCTATCTAGCCATGGCTGATGTTATAGAAATTATACTTATCGACGGAGTAGTACTAGACTACGTGTGTTGCTGACTTATACCAGCTGTTATTATTATATTGCGTAATGGTTTTCATTTCCAAATCTTTTATATACGAGTAAGTATATATGGTATGCTTGTTTAGGTAACCATGCCACCTTAATTTCAACTCATTATCGTAAATAAATAAAATGTTAACGCAATTTTTATTAAATTTCTATTATATTTGATTTGAACAATAAATGTTCAAATCAAATTCTTGACAATACATGAAACATATACACAATTCACAGAATTCTAAATATAATTTCAAATATTCTTTATATGTACATTTGCTTGAGTTGTTCTTAACACTGATCTGTATGAACATAATAAATTGAATCTTTCAAAATGAAATATGTGTATGTTGGGTGTATGATGGGTGTGTACGAATGTGTCTAGTAGACGATACCTTAGAGAACATATTATGTACTATAAATTAAATTTGGTCAATTTATTTTTAAATTGACATTTTGTACTTGATTACTCTAAGAACAATGATACCTTGTTAGATAATAGTTGACGTGAAGATAAGTAGTTAGCAATGTCCAATTTTTGGAAACCTTTTTCAATCTGGTTAGGTACAGTCGTTTCGAGTGATGAACGTACTAAATACGACAAATTGATATTAATTTAATATGGACTGAAGTTTAGTATACCAAATGCGTACTCCACCATGTTATATTGTATAAAACTTTGGGTTAGTACAATGATCTGTTAGTCTCCTGCAATTTTAATAGCAACACGGTCAGGAAAGTTATCTTGCAAAATTGCGATTGTTCCGTAGCTTGTGTCACACAGCCGTCTTGCTGAAAACAAACGTTGTTCAGATCAATATATTCCAATTTTAGTCATAAAAAACATTAATCATGGCTCGATAGCGCAATCCATTCACCGTAACAATTGCACCAGCTTCGTTTTTGCAAAAGTAAGGTCCAATCACATCCCCAGCCCAAAAACCGTACCAAACGGTGACACGTTGAGGATAGAGGCTTTTCAACAATCATTGTTGGATTTTTTGAACCCCAAATGATCAAACTAACATAGGTAATGCTTATTAACCGAGCCTCCGAGATGAAAATGGGCATAAATTACTGAAAATGATGAATCCGGATCACTTTGGTGCATTTGAAGGACCCATTCAGCTTGATCGACCGGCCCTAGTTCTTGTGTTAATTGAACTTTAAAAGCCTTAAGACCTTAGCCTTTAAACAAAATACGATATAATGTAGTTTATATGAAATGTCTAATTCCATAGATCGCCGAGGAATCCACAAACCGGTATTTTGTCTCCAACCGTCAACGTAATTTGAATTGTCGATACGTACATGGACACGAGATTAAGAATTTATAAAACCTATCACGTTTGATGATCTTATCAGATGTAAGATATAGGATCTGAATCCTATATCTTGGCTGAAATTCTAAATTGACGATAATCGAATGTGTATAAGCTCTGGTTTCAATTACCGGTCAATTTTATATATACAGAAAGCCATCTGGTGCAAGCCAACCCCAAGATAAAAATTAATTTTACAATGATTTCGGGATATGTAAAACATCATATCGTTTTGGTTTTTTCAAATTCATAAGCAGTGAACATTACCTGGTCATTGCAATACTACGATGGCAGGTTTCTTATAAGTGACGAGAGACAGTGATATATATTACAATGCTATACTCCTGTGAAGATTTCATAACTGAAGGATCGTAACGAAAAGCTTAAAATTTGGTCAGCAATACCATGTTTCGAAAGTAATGAAAACCTCGGGCGTCATGTCAACCTCAGTGTTTAAAAAGGGGATGGTAAAAGTGAAACATCTCAAGACACCTTCAATCAATTATCTTTTTCGCATTAATTACGCTCGCATCTGTGTAAATGGATTAATTGAAAATGAGTGAAATAAATACTTGGTCCACCGGTACAGCATTTAGCTTTCATTGGCCTCAAAATTAACGAGTCCACAGCCATATGTGTGGTGTTCACAACAAAAGTACTAAATTAATCATAACTCACAAATACAAAGTACAGTCACGTCACAATAGGTAAATTATCGAAAAATATTTTAATCAAAATGTTGAATCATAACATATATACAAACAAAATCAAGTCCGGTCGCATATGCCTGATGTGATGGATTTGATCTTTCCAATCACACAGCCAAGAATCATGAGATCGAAGCCGGCCTAACAAATCAAGATTACACATAATAAGATGCCGTACATTTCAAAAGATTTCTTCAATGGCTCGTCGATTCAACACCCTTTAGGCCCACCTGGGCCGGTAGCAGTAATGGCCAAAAATCAAGACATGAAAGAGTTTGCTGCTATTTACCATCCAAAAAATACGATCTAGTAGTAGCGTGTTAAGGAAGTCGCACGTTATGATGAAAAAAGAGTTTTGGGGCGCCTTCAAACGCAACAACACTGGGAACCTTAATAAAGAAATGTACAAAAATGTTAAACGCGGAATGCATTTAGAAATGCATAATGTTAATGATTATATGATCCTTTATGACGATGATTAGCCTACATCGATCAATAAAAAGGTTGTTAAAGAACATGTTTCTAATCAACGAGGAAAATCAGTTAATTTACCATTGAGGACATCAAGAAAGTTTTCGGAGGGCAAACAAAAAGTCAATTATCAAAAAAATATGTGCCAGACTCATACTAAGAATGACATGCTCGGCATTGATGCAAATCAAGTATAAGATATGGCGAATTACACATCCGATAAATGACAGGCGATGTGAAATAGCAAAGGAGCTAGAGAGATTAAGAGATAAATCGCGAAAGCAAAATTTTTGGAAAAAACGAATCAAGCTATCACCAAATAAAACGGGATAGTGGAAACTTTACTCGCAAGTGGCAATGCTGAAATTAACAATTTCAAGGAGCACTGAGGATACAACCGTGCTTCAAAAGATACTAATAAGCATGAAAGCACTTAACATTAGACTAGCTACACAAGAAAAATGTCTAGAAGTCCTAAGTAATATGCCAGACAAGCAAGCTCCTCTTAATGAAATGGCATCCATTCTCTATTAAAATATCACAAACAGCAATAAATAAAACATTAAGAATCGTTATTTGGAATGCACACGGTCTATAATGCAACATTTTCCAGAACTACAAGTGTTTCTTAGTCATGAGAAAATAGATATATGCCTAATATCGGAAGCCCATTTTACTACAACTTCATATATCAAATTATTTGGATACAAGTGTTACCATGCCATTCATCGAGCAGAAAGAGCAAAAAAAGAATCATCAACGGTAGTTTTAAAAAAACATCAAACATTATATAGATCTTAAAATTGAAGAAGTATTTATGCAAGTAGTCAAAATAAAAGTATATGTAAATAACAACAAAGAATATAGCATATCGTCAATATATAGCCCTTCAAGATATAATCCGCTAAAGGAAGACTATTGCACTTTATTTAAATCACTTGGATATTGTTTCATAATCGGAGGTGATTTTAACGCTAAGAACAAATAATGGGGATCAAGAGGAACTGTTCAAAAAAGGAAGATATTTGTTTGCAGCAGTACAACAATGCAGCTGCGAGTTTCACGCCGAAGATCAACCAAGATATTTGCTTGATGATAGAAACAAATTTCTCGATCTTATAGACATCTTTGTCACCAAAGGTATAGATGAGAATTACATATACCTAGAAAGCAGCGACGGGATTATGGCAGATCATACACCTGTTATTATGTCAATCAGCGCAACAATTATTCAGAAAACTAGTTCATCCTTGCTAACATATAACAAATATTGTTGCTGAAAATTTAAGAAGCTAATTGAGGATAATATTAATCTCCAAGTGCCAATAACAAATCCGATACAGCGAGAAGAAGAACTAGAATAACATAACAGTGTCCTACAACAAGCGGCGTGGAAAATACAAGAAAAACAAGCAATAATGTTATTTATATTTTGGAAGTTAGGAGTAAAACGAAAAGCAAGAAAAGCTTGGCAAAGGAACCGAGCGCCTGAATATAAACTGCTAATTAAAGAAATCAAAAATGAATCTATTAATAAATACCTAAGTAGACTGTCTAGAGAAAAATATACCGCGGACTTCCTTTGGAAAGCAACAAAAATGTTAAAATGACCTAAACTTCAAATGCCTCCAGTTAAAAACGACAATTGAACTTGGGCTATAAGCGAAAAGCAGAAAATAACATTATTTGCATCGGACCTTCGAAAGACGTTCCTAGCTTCACCTAGACAAACAGTAGATGAAAACATACCACCAGTACTTAAAGTGGATACTATAATATAGCACCTGTCACAGTGCAAGAATTAAAAGAGGAAATCAAAACAAACCTAAGTGTAAAGAAATCTCCAGGATATGATTTAATTACAGGACAAATAATAAAAGTCCTACCTGAAAAAGGACTACGAAGGCTCCTCCAAATAATTTATGCAGTATTCAGAATTAAACACGTTGCATATCAATGGAAAGTCGCTGAAGTGACGATTGGTAGTGACAACCAAACCCAACGTTCTTGAGCAACTCCAACAAATAGAATTAAATTATCTCACGCCACAATTAATTAATAAAAATATTTTGAGTTAAGTTCTTGTAATTCACTAGTACTGTCGCGACACAACTCAACATATATATACGAATCGCACAGTATGAACAAGTCCGGTAGCATATGCCTGATGAGACTGATTTGATCTTATCGATCACACGATCATCATCAGATTGAAACCGGCTTAGTGGATTTACAAGGAGAACAACTCAGATTTACGATTACATTCAAACTTTACACACTTTCTACACATTAAATGACAAAATCTCGTCTGATTTCCCCTTACTCCCAATAATTTCAAAAATATTCGAGAAATTACTGCTTAAGCCGACTTCATACTTCGATTTCTTCGTTCATTCATTCGTTCGGTAATTTTGTTTTGACGATTCATACTATGCTTAAGTTTCAGAACGATTCTCGAAACGATTTTGTCAGTAACTAAAAAAAAAATCCCATTGGCACGCACGTACACATTATATGTATTTTGTTTCCGAATAACAATGGTTGTTATTTGCTTCTGTTTTGTTTTGGTGTCATGTTGCCTCTTTTACTCAATGTTCGTTCAGACAAAAAGTTAAAGTTAAACTATCTCTTGCGACAAAATGTAGGAACAAAAAATTGTCATTTTGGTCATTACGATTGACCGAAATGAGTGAACGAAGAAATTGAAGTATGAATTCAGCTTAAGCTACTCAAAACAATAATTGAAGAAAGAAATTTTATTTCATCTCATCAATTTGGCTTTAGAGAAAACCATTCAACAATCGAGCAAGTGCATCGGATTACAAACAGAATCGACGATGTACTTCAACAAAAGAAAGTTTGTTCTAGTATATTTTTGGATGTAACACAGGCTTTCGATAATGTTTGGCATAAAGGCTTGCAAAACAAATTAAAACGAGATTTACCAAAGTAATTATATGAAACACTTAAATCATACATAGCTAACCGGCACTTCAGTGTTAGACTAGATGGTGAATGCTCGGAAATAAAGAAAATGTCAGCAGGAGTACCACAAAGTAGCGTTCTGATCTGCCAACGATAGAAGTGAAAACTATAGCAACGTTTGCAGATGATAGGGCCATCTTAGCAGTTGCTGATAACATAGAAGAATCCACAAGCAAATTGCAAAGAGCGACTAATATGGTCAACACTTGGACGAAAAGGTGGCGTGTGAAACTGATTGAAAAGGTTGATTGAATACCAGTAGAACTGAACTCCCAGCAAATTCTATATATTAACATCGCAAAAAACCTATAGGCGGCTCTTGACGCGAAACTAAAATGAAACAAAACATGTGAAAAAGAAAAAAGAATTAATTCTTCTTTTTTCTTTTTCACATGTTTTTATACATTAGATACAGAAAGATGAATTAGCTCTTAGGGAGAAGTTCTGAGCTTACTTTGTAAGGTTTTAATTTTAGTACCTTTTCATTGATTTATTTTTCGTTTGGCTTTTTTCCATTAATTATGAATTCAATCGTTTAAGTAGAGATACTAATTTTGTTGATCTCGGGTTTATAAAATGAGAAAATAATGAATGCATTTTCGGATAATAGATGTCAATATGGATTAGTTCGAAATTTTAAACCACGTTCATAACCAAGCTTTTGTTTTTTATATACAAAATTAAAAGTTCAATTCGGGTTCTACTCCATGTTGCACTTTTGAAAATAGAATTAATGGTAATCGACATTTAAAGTACGAATATCGATTAAAAGATAATTGTGAAATACTTCAGCGATGTGGTCGGGGCCATAATAGAAAATGGCCAGGTGAAGGCGTCCGAGTTATGTATCTCGAACCACACATTAATAGATAACAGAAATCCAACATCATCATCATCGGTATTTTAACCCTGACATTTAATACTTCCAGACAATACAACAAATAGAACAACGGAAGTGATGTTCTCACATTCATTTGCTTATTTCGAATAAACTAGAACGGATGCATGGAAATAAGAACTCTTGAAACTATGCATTTCTACATTATATATAAGAACACATTGAACTAAGCATTTTAACAACTAAGCACTTTTAATATTATATATATGACTAACATTAGTAATTAAGTTGAATTGTATTTTGTATCTATAAGTTAAAACATTGTAATCCCAATAAAATAAATAAGCTGTGGAATTTCCACAGCAAAAATAAAAAATAAAGTTTTTCCCAAGGGAAAAATATAACTTCCGGCCTGGGAGATGAAGAGAAAAATCTATATAAACTCGGGTGAACGAGTTAGTTTTTTTTGGGTGGAAGAGACCGATACAAAGCAGCAGTGGATTACGGGAGAGAGATCACAAAAACTAGATGCAGATAAGTATAGTGGGATTAGCAGAGCTATTTAATCATAAGTTTGATTATCAAAATATTTTTTGATATATATATATATATATATATATATATATATATATATATATATATATATATATATATATATATATATATATATATATATATTATATATATATATATATATATATATATATATATATATATATATATATATATATATATATAAATGTATATATAACTTTAAGTGATCAAGTGGAACAAAAAAGAAAAAACGTGTTGAATTACTGGTGAAATCGTTATAGACGAATTTGGGCTGAAGTATGAAAACATTTATACCCTTGATGTGTTCGGACTCCCGGGGAAAATAAGTGAATTAATCCAGCCGAGAGCTGCCGTATTAGGTGAGTTGACCTAAATAATTATTCTGTGCCTTTGATAGTACTTACATGTGGTTACCTTTACGAACGAAGTGCATAACGAAGTGAGTTTTGCTTAAATTGAATAGATCGAGTGGTGAAGTTATTCGTAGTACTCACGCTTCGAGTAGAATGCGGGTTGAGCTGAAGGCAAAGCGTGCTGTTGATATCTGGCGCCCAACTTTTAAAAAAAGTAAAATTTAATTTAAATTGATATCTGAAGGTATAAAATTTCTATCGAGATCTTTACTAACAACTTTACATAATCAATTGATACTGTACCGGCAAATTCTTATGCCTGCATGGACTTACGGTATTCAGCTCTGGGACTGTACAACGCAAACAAACATCAATATCATCCACTCATTCCAAAGCAAAGTCCTACGTAGAATAGTTAATGTACCGTGGTACGTGAGAAATTTCAACCTCCATAGAGATTCAAGATGGATTTCGTTCGTGTAGAAATAAATAAAAACGCAAGAAAACACATGCAACGGATTAGTCAACATAAAAATGCTGAAATACGCCGAATGTTGGATGACACAAATCCAGTGTGAAGGCTACGAAGGAGGAAATCACTTGATCTACTAGATCCAACCTGTAGATATAATAAAATTATGTAAAGGGTACTAGCAGGACTATAATCCTCGAATCGTGTTCAAATCTGTTTTAATTGTAATAAATAAATAAATTAAAAAAAAAAAAGTTTAATCACGAGACCAGTGCTATATGGTCAAATCGTAACGAAGATGGAACAAATCGATTTATTTTCAATCATGAGATCAGGACTTAAATGCGAAATCGTGATATCGTGCATGAAATCAAAGGACAATGATTTGCAATCTTGTGCCAATTCACATTTGATACCTTCCCCACTCCAAACTCTATATTTTAAAACACCATAATATAATCCCATAAACAAGCCAATAGGTTTCCTTGAAATGAGATTTTAAATCAATACAAACAAGTTGAAATACGTGCTAGGTCTGATTATGCTAATAATAAGAAAAACAATTTTGATCGAACACTCTGTCATAAATGTCACCATGATTGATTAGGAAATAATTAAAATTTTGATTTATTTAGAAGCATCCCATTTTGTTAGTATGTGCTATGTGGCACCTCCAAGCCAAATTTTTCTTTTGAAACTCCTCTTTCGTTACCATCCCTTATACACTTTTTTCCACTGTATTCACTTCATAGTGACTCAGGTGCGATATAGATTATATACTGTGCCATTCATATTTTAACAGTCTTTAAGATTTCATGCTGCAGGTACTTTTTAAACATTGGCTTGTATTTATTATTAGAGAGCGGTATACAATCGTATGTACCGATAACTACATATCACGACTATAAAATATGTTGTTTAAATAACCTAAGGGTATATCGATATAAACTCACATGAGACAAATATACGTAAAAAAGATTAATTCAAGATTTAATAATAGATCCCAACAGATTTTGGACTTACATTTTTTTCTAATTTCATCATGATATATGATACGGTGAGAGCAACAAACTTGATTGATTGATAATCTGTTTTGCCAAAATAGAAATTATATCTAACATATTCGTAACATATATACAACCCAAAAAAATTGGTTTAAGGATTTAATGCGTGTGTCTATGTGTACACATCATCAGGCATATGTGGATTTACAACAAAACCACAATGATATTTCATTACGTATACAAAGCATAAGACAGCGTCGAAAAGAGATAAAATTCATGTTTAATTCCCATCGATTTTTGTGTGCTTTACCATGACGTACAAATGATACTTATCAAATACAAATCCTTAGTGATTTGGTTGTCAATCAAATAAGATAATAGGAAGGAGATGAGATGAAATTTAATTTAGATTTAATTAATTTTACTGTTACTATGAAAGTGTATACTTATAGTAACGTTTGAATTGAGTCGGATACCTCTTTAATCATATATTTTTAAAAATTATAAATAATTTTGCCAATAATTGTTTTTATGTAATCGACACTTGACCCTTATATGTACATAACAAACGATATGTATAGGTTACATATAGATACATATTTACCCTAACTACCCCTATATCGTATGGCATAATCAAACCAAATAGCCTCGTATAAATTTTTTGTGTGGTTCCGACCGATAAACATAAATTCAAATTTAAATTATATGCAGTCATGTAATATGTTTTTTATGGATTTTCAGTTTATAAACATTAAAATATAAAATTTAAATAAAAATGATACAATTATTTAAATAGTTAAAATAACTTGTTCGTGTTCATAACAACAATTCGTGCATATTTAAACACAATAAAAAGTGTTTTAAAAACAACTTTGTTTTTTGTTAAATATGTATGGACAATAAAAAACATAAATTTATTTGTTGTTTGTGCAAAATTTAAATAAATAAATTAAAATGTTATATGAAACAATACAAAAATGTATTAATTACACTTCAAACAGTTTAAAATATTTTTCAAAATACATAATTATAGTAATAAATTATAAACATATTTATTTGTAGTTTGTTAGGTACACCACCACCCATATATGCAGATATTTGCAATAAATAACATGTTTTGATTTTAAATGGACTTTGAAAATAGACTCAAAAGATTGTTGGTTACGAGACTGTTCTTAATCATGTGTCGGCCGAGTAGTTATACTACTCGGTATACGTAGTGGCAGTCAAAATATGGGTTCGAATCAATAAGATGGTTCGGATCCAAACTAAGACAATGCTTTGTTTTTATGATTGAATTTATTTCAGAGAGCGAGGGATGTTATTTCAGGTCAAAAGTTATAAATTAGATAAGGAAAAAGATAACACTATACAATGGGCGAATCAAAAACCAGTTGATGGCACTCTTACAGTGCCGCATGAAAATATTTCGGATGGTTTTATTTTTATTTTTTTAACGACCTTTTCAGGCAAAAGTTGACTTCATTTGTTTCGATTAAAAGCTAGCTATAAGGCACCGCTCCCTTAAATGATCGCTATATAGTTCGCTATATACCACGATTTGTGCCATCAACGAAATATAAGTAACCGTTTTTCATTCTCATTCGTCAAGGTCCAAATCTCACATACATGGCAAAGGGTCTCCGTACTATCTCAGCTTATCAGCATTTGCAAGGTATTTAAATTTCAGAAGTGGAGGTAGAGGATATAAAATCCTTCAAACGTGTGATTACCATTACTAAAATCAATCAGTGTCTTGGTTCCTTAAACCAACGATAAGGTATTTGGTGTCTTGGACAACTCGAGCCCGATCTTTTGAAATCAACACATGGTCAATTTGGCTTCGGGATATTTTACGTGGATGTGTCCGTTTCCAAATGAATTTTTATATGAGGAATAAATGTACTTTGAGATTATGAGCGATCACAAAATACATCTATCTTTCTCCATTTTCGGTCGCAGTTTCATGACGAGAGTTATGACCTATATTATTACATACATCGGTCTGATTTCTATCAGCTCTTTAATTAAATAACCAATGTGACGTCCTACTCATGTATAGATCCCATCTGATTATCTAATTTATTGTTAAATGAATGTTTATTCTATAGAATTTTTGTCAGCATATCTAACCTCATTTTCAAGGTTACACATTCTTGGAAGTGCAACACAACCTATAGCCTTATAGCCTTCTGACACACGTTTTATACTTTTAGGCCATTGACTTTCTTAGCGAGCTCCGATTTTCAGCCGAAACTCTTTCGTACGTCAGATTTTCTGAGTAATTGCAAGTTCCACGTGAAGATCCTTAAACTCGGACCGGAGTACATCAGCGAGGGTTCGTTGTTATTTTGGCGGTATCCGATTTTATTTATTTTTTGACATCTTTAACACTTTTTTACGGATGCAGGTCGTGAGCCGAGCAATCCATCCTGGTTTAGTCGCCTCCTACGACAAACTCTGGATACTTCTATGTGTCTTATATATAAATTTCAGTTATTTACGACACATGGATGCCTCCATCCACATAGTGATCACAGGGCCATCATTATCTCGAAAGAGATTACACCAAAATTTATGAATCCATTGACTGTTGCGAGTAGAAAGCAAAGATCGAGAATCTCACTGATTCGTATATAAGCAGTGGTATATCGGACAAGTTTGGTTTTAACCAGTGAAGTGATAAAGTGAATTCAAAACAGGTGTAATTTATTGTGTGAAATAAAGAAAGTGTGAATTTTGAAAATAAAACTCTGGTTGTAACTCTGGTTCCGGAGAGGTCCACGAAAGCCGTAACAATATAGTCAATTCAAATCACTATTTTTGTTCTAATTATTACCTATCCTAAAATACCTAATTACCTGTCAGCAATAGTGCTAAATAATTAAGTGTACAAATTTGAACTAACCTAAAATTTGCCGCCATTTGTATTTTTTGTGAATGGTGCTCATAAGTGAACGATGTTTAACAAACAACTTTTTGTTTGAAGAATTTGTAGGTTCTGATGTGCAGAATATGTAGTTACACCACACAGGTGCAACATGTCACCAACAACTAAATCAATCCACCTTTTGAAAGAGAAATTTGGTGATCGAATATTTTCACGAAGAACTGTTAATTGACCACCAGGATTATGTGATCTTACACCATTAAATTTCTATTGATTTTTATTAAGAGCAGAGTTTACGTTAATAATCCTCAAACCATTCAACATCTGAAAGAAAACACAATTGAGCAAATAACTCAAAATGAACAATTATGCCAACATGTGTTGGAAAATTTTACTAAAAGGTCATATAAGTGACCATGCTGCAGAGAAGATCACTTATATGACATTCTTTTCCATTATTAACAATAATCCTAAATAATAAAAGATTTAATCCCGTTATAATTTGACTTAATTTATATTATTTAGAAGGTTCCGTTTCAGATGGAATTTTAGAAGCGAGTCTATGCATGATATTCTGTTTTTCGATGTACTGTCTAAAGGAGCAGAAGTAGCTGAGTAGTCGAAATATATGGTAAAAATCACCGAATTTCAATTATCTTGAAAGTTATGTCTACCATCATGAAAATATAAGTTCATTTAGCTGTTATCGGCGTTCGATCATTTGAATGATAAAAGCCTCGTTCAAACTACGGCTAAATTCATTTTACACTATTTTAGTTATTCATTGAATAGCAGCATTGGGTGAGTAAATTCGCATTTCGATGACATAGTGATTCAACGGTAGATCTTCAGATATTCGCTCGATTTCATTATATGATAATAATAAATCTAGAGATTTATCTTTCTTTGCATTTGATGTATCTGTATATGCACGATCTAAGGAATCTCACTTATTCATAAGCCTATACTATACTCTGTTGTATATATCTTAACATCACTTGAAACTTTGGGTAGATTTAAAACAAATACATCCATATTCCACCAATATCTAAAATTCATTTTAATCGAATATAACTAGCTGGACAGGAAGTTAATTCCGATTTGAACAATACGATTGAACTACTAGTTTTTATCAAATAAACCAGGGGCATTACAGCTAAAACCAATCAACTTTCAATTGAAGCTTCTCACCCCGCTATTAGAAAAGTAATCTTATATGTTCTAATATCTACTAAAGATTGATCTTGTAGTCTGAAGAACCATGTGGTTTAAATAATGCAATTGAGATGTAAAGTAATTTGTGTATGCACTCGTATATGTACAGTAATATTTTGTATATGATTAATGTTGTGTAAGTATATATGATGAGGTAACAGTAATGTTGTGTAAGTATATATGATGAGGTAACTGAGATATATGGTATTAATCGATGTAGAGAATACCTCATTTGATTTTTAAATGACAGTTCATACTTCGATATTTTCTAGCTCGATTTACTAACAAAGCCAAAATATGGGTTTTGGCTTATAGTAGGAAGTGGTAGTCACAATGACCAGACACTTAACATTTACATCATTAATGGAATTTAGCGCTCGTTAAAAATTCCAGATATAGTTAAGGTTTTTTTTACCGAATTAAGTGCAGTATCACTTTCACTGCAAAAAAAGAACTATTATTTTGCATGAAATACTGACCTTATATTAACTAGGAAAAACTTGGGTCAAAAACACCAAAAACCAGTTATATTTAACCAAAACCTTAGTATTTTTCAATCGACCAAATACCTTAGTCAAATAAATAACTAAATTCTTGGTTAAAATAATAACCTATGAAGGAGTAAAATTAACCAAAATAAAAGTAAATTTCACAAACGACTTAGTTACTTCTAACCAAATTTCATATTGGATTTACTCCTATATATCATTTTGGTTATTAAGAGCAATTACTTGTTTAAATTTGACTAAGATTTAGAATATTTCAGCAAAAAGTTAAAGCGAATTCAACTTATACTTGGTAAAATTTTATACATATGTGTATGCAGAGACACAGCTTAACACACACACACACACATTTTTTTTGGAATATTATCCACAAATGGGGAGTACTAACGTTTTTTTCATTTAAAATAAATCACTTAACTTTTAAAACTTTACACTTGAAACAAAAAACACGAACTGACTTGTAAAATTTTATTTCTAACAAAATACCGTTTTCTAGTATTTTGTTCATGTGAACAAACATTTTATTTGGTTTAACTCAATATTTGGTTAAAACCAACAATTGTTGCTGAAAAACAAACGTTTACTGTAACACTTTAACCAAAGAATAGTCTACCAAAATTGTATTACAAAGTTTTAATAAATTTCTGACTAATAATTAGTTTTAATTAATGTTACTAAAAACATAGTTAATACTGATAAATTGTTTGGTTAAAACTACTAATTAATGAAAAACCCAAAACTTTGTTATTTTTAAATTTTCTTAGGTTATTTAACTAATTTTGTTTTAGTTAATTTTACTCATAACCGGTACCAATATTTTGGCTACCCAAATATTTATCAATTATTGCTTTAACCAAGTAGCAACATATTTATTTTTTAAATTAAAATAGAGAATTGATGAATTTAACCAAAAACCTTATGTTAAAGTAACCAAATTGTGTTACTAAGAGATCGTACACAATATTTTCTCTGGGTGTAGTGATCCAGACGATCGAATTATTATTCAAACGTTTTGGTTAATGAAGTGTTAAATATTGGCTTTATACTCTTAGGTACTTCGACATTTGTTTTAAGAACAGAAGTAAGATTTTTGCAAAATTGAAGCAGAGAAAACGTTTAAACAAATTTCTTTTCAAATAATTTGAAAACTTTATAATTCTTATATTGTTAGGAACCCAAGTGACATCACTGGTTTAGTAGAATAGGTAAAATGATTAGGATTGAAAACAACATGAGCGCAGTAGTCATGGCAAATATTAAATGAATGTAAATTCCTACTTTGACATAGAAGCAGGCAAATCGATATTAATGAGATTATTTTTTTTGTTGGATGGCTGCTACCACACCATTAGACCGTCAACGGTCTGTTTATGTACGGCTATAGGTCCAATTTTCCAATTTACGTAAAACCATCTGCGCATTGCATAGCTCCATGTCAGCCTATAGTACTGACATGGACCGCCCAAACGATTGCCCCTATCGGGATACGAACCTGGTGCCTCCCGCTCTTACTGTCGCAACTTTAAACACTGCGCCACCTAGACGGTCTTAATATGAGATTAGATTAATCGCTTTTAAATCAACCAACTGCTATACTCGCTAATAAACTGCTAGTTGATAGGTTTATGTTTTTGCTAAATTAAGTTAAATGCAGTTACTCATAATTTTTCCATTACGTGGCTAAGGGTAGAACCACTTCGCTTTTTCTAAATTATTTTTCTATTTTGTGTCAAAAAATAAAAACAATTTTCTTTACTTTGTATCGACAGGTTCGACTCTCAGAAAAGATTTCTTTATCAAAAGATTTTTGACCGACTATACACATAATATAGGTTATGTTTTACTCATATCAGCCATTCTTAATCTTTAAAATCGTCCTTAGGAACAGATTATTATTTCATTGTTGAACAGTTTCAATTTAAATCGGGAAACGTTCAAATAAGGAAAACAAGTGAAATCGTAAAATAGTGATTTAAATGTGTTGAAAAAAGTAAACAAAAGTATGGTACAGAAGTTAAGGCTGAGGTAGTTGGGGCGTTAGGTATTGTTTTCTACGATTATTTATCATTATGATCGGTGATGTAGATGATAAAAACTACATATGATTTGAAATGCGGAAATCATCATACACAAATCGAGGCTACAGCCGTGCGTCATAGATTTGGTTTCGGCACTACAGTAAGATGTTTAAAGGCAACTGCTTTGGAATCGTTTCGTAGCCGAATCGACAATTTTATGTAGATTAAGACATCTATTTATTCTTGGTCTCTCTTACATATCTAATTTTTTTGTAGTGAATTATTTGAGAAATGATAAACTTAAATGTTAAAAACCGATCGATTTATTTATCACTAAGGCATGATGATCTATGAAGAATTTAACTTGGATTAAGAAGCATGACGATTCCAACTGTCGTTTTTTGTAGGTTACACTATACATCATTTCTCTTCATTGAAAGATTTATGCTAAGGTAATTCTAAATGGTCTTTCGGCAAACCAATTAACAATCAGAGATAACATGCAATTATGCAATGATGATTTTAGTAAAACCTTGATCGTTAAGATATCTGTAATTTGTTGTATTTAACCATCATTTGATTAGTTCACGTAAAAATTTGAATGGCTGTTGGAAATTTGGAATGGCATAATGGAAATTTGATTTCCAAGAAATGACACCTGAAAAAATCTTTTTTTGGCAGTTTCATTACTAAATATAAAATTTTCCTTTTACTAATACTAAATATAAAATTACTAAATATAAAAAATATCACTAAATATAAAATTTTCCGCCATACTTTTGACCAAATTTACAGCAGAAACTTTGCAACGACCGTAGCATCGGTTTAGTTGTTTTTGCGTGATGAAGAATGCGGTGCGCGGATACGGACAATAGGTGCTGCAAGTGGTTAAGGCGAGATAATAGTATTATAAAAAGGCCAAGATTTGACTGTATACGCTATGTGTTTTGGGTCATTATCTTGTTGAAACAAAAATACATCTGTTACACCAAACTACTTGCGACACTGAATATAATATATTTTAACATATCCCGAATAGTTTCTTTTAAAATAAGCCTCTCTTCAAACTTCAACCTGTTTTGAAATATTAATTCATATTGTTACGAATTCATAGTATTCATCAAAAGAAAAACTAGTTCGAATTCAACCGAAGACAATGTTAACTCTTCGGAGCCACAAGTGGTAATGATAATCGATTTTAGTTTGACAAGTAGAAACAGCATGAAGAAAGAGCTAACATCATATCTAACTACATGTAAATACAGCGGATGAATCGTTGCCAGTTGTTGACACTAAAAGAGTGGCGCAAGGAAACATCTCAAAGTATTATACCGAAATTTCTTACCTGCACTATATTAACTGTTGCGAAGAATAGAGTGAATAGATCGATAATCTTTCGTATTCGTAATTAATAGTGTTTACTTGCCGTGCCGGGCAAGTTTTAACCACTGAATTATTTAAGTGCCAAGCGAAATGATGACTAATGACATAGCCAACACCAGTGGCAGGTGACTAATATCTCACAATTTATTGAGTGAAATAACAAAAGTAATCATGTCGATTATACAACTCGTCGGATTTACTGCGGCAGGAGTTCAATCGATTCGCAATAAAAAGTGAACAAGCGATCCGCAATGAAACTGCAATTTCACTAGCTGTCAAAATTTTGTCTAACACACATCAAAATTGCAACGCCAGCAGGGTACAATTTGCCTTTATAAAAGGAAAGGATTTTTTAGTTTGACTGTTATGATAGTAGGAAACAATTTTGATAATTTTATTCTTTTACTGCATATGTATATACGAGTGTATATTTTTTAAGATTTGTGACCATAAACAAAAAATTCGATTTGTGGATCCTACATACGCGGTAGCGACTCTTTAATTTGGAAAACATCGTAACCTCGAGATATTTCGTATAGAAATGAAACCATACAAAAACCATAGATTACTTGGTAACGATACATTTTTTCTCTTAATTAATAATTGATTTTCCTTTTAAACGTGTGATTTATTCTTAAAAGACGATGCAGTGGATATCAAACTTTTACCATGGCTTATTGTCTTACTTTGATGTTCAATTATAAATACAACCGATACCCCCTTTAATAAGAGCCGGTCAAACATCATCGAGCGAACAACAGACGTTTAGTAAAATGGGTGCAAATATCTTCTTGGTGTAGTACATCATTAACAATACATGCCACAAAAAGGTATATCGAAAGATAGATCTAATAATAAAAAAATTAAATTAATTTTTTAAATAAATTTAACAAGTTTAATTTAATTTTATTTCTATTTAGTTATTCAGCAAAAAATCGCAACTAAACCTTATTTATCGTATGAAATCCACATTTAACTTAATGCGAATTTCAAATGGCTTAGTTTACATGGATACATGGACCTATTTTACACACTGCATTACCGTCATTCGTTTACTTCACATTCGACGTTTTCTATATAATTCGAAAATCATCAAAATCGAATTAAACTCCCGCCTCAGCAATCCGGCGAGTTGTAACGGGTGATTTTTTAAGAGCTTGAGAACTTTTTTTTAAAAAAAAACGCATAAAATTTGCAAAATCTCATCGGTTCTTTATTTGAAACGTTAGATTGGTCCATGACATTTACTTTTTGAAGATAATTTCATTTAAATGTTGACCACGGCTGCGTCTTAGGTGGTCCATTCGGAAAGTCCAATTTTGGGCAACTTTTTCGAGCATTTCGGCCGGAATAGCCCGAATTTCTTCGGAAATGTTGTCTTCCAAAACTGGAATAGTTGCTGGCTTATTTCTGTAGACTTTAGACTTGACGTAGCCCCACAAAAAATAGTCTAAAGGCGTCAAATCGCATGATCTTGGTGGCCAACTTACCGGGCCATTTCTTGAGATGAATTGTTCTCCGAAGTTTTCCCTCAAAATGGCCATAGAATCGCGAGCTGTGTGGCATGTAGCGCCATCTTGTTGAAACCACATGTCAACTAAGTTCAGTTCTTCCATTTTTGGCAACAAAAAGTTTGTTAGCATCGAACGATAGCGATCGCCATTCACCGTAACGTTGCGTCCAACAGCATCTTTGAAAAAATACGGTCCAATGATTCCACCAGCGTACAAACCACACCAAACAGTGCATTTTTCGGGATGCATGGGCAGTTCTTGAACGGCTTCTGGTTGCTCTTCACTCCAAATGCGGCAATTTTGCTTATTTACGTAGCCATTCAACCAGAAATGAGCCTCATCGCTGAACAAAATTTGTCGATAAAAAAGCGGATTTTCTGCCAACTTTTCTAGGGCCCATTCACTGAAAATTCGACGTTGTGGCAGATCGTTCGGCTTCAGTTATGAAATGTCAAAGCATACTGAGCATCTTTCTCTTTGACACCTTGTCTGAAATTCCGCGTGATCTGTCAAATACTAATGCATGAAAATCCTAACCACAAAAAAATCACCCGTTATAATCGACGTGAATAAGTTTGACTACTCTTTGGTTGTTTTAATTTTATGTAGCGCCTGGGCATCAATAATCCAGATACGAACCGTGAAGAGTCGTAGCAGCACTATTCGTTGTGGGGTGTTTCTTGTTCAGTTTCTTCAAATGTATGTGAAGTTGGCCCAAAAATCAACCAAAAAAATGCTATGGCAACACTAAAAATGACATTTCTATCATATTATAGTGTCAGCCCAACAAAAAAATTATATTACGACATATTATTGATGTCAGCCCAAAAAACTATATCTATCGTGATATATAAAAACTGGCAGCCCAAAAAAATTTATATCACGACAGTAAAAATTTACAGTGAAATACTCTAAACCACAATTAATAAAAGTACACATCGTATGTATTGATTTCGAAAAAAATTTTTTGATAGTGCTGTGTCCATATTTCTGAATACGATACGTATCGTCTTACGATACGAATGTTCTACACGATACGATTGAAAATTGGAATTTCTGAATACGATCGTAAGGGAATTTTTGGTTTGAATCTTGGAAATAAGGAAATTTTTTTTTTGATGGTTGTTCCTATAATAAAATTATTCTACTTGAATTTTTTTAACAGTTTGACGTTTCGTTATATCGGTTGAGTTATATTTTGTGTTTGATTTTTTTATGTTCTTTTTGTAAATATAAAAATATTTAGAAAATATTTGGAAAAATACCCACATTGAGTATTTAGAATTCTAATTACGATTATGGATTCAAACGTATATTTTTTATCAAGTGATTCGGAGGATGGAACCGAACCAAATTCACTACGATTAGGACAAATACGAGATAAATCCAATGTTTTTAGTCTTTCCGATACGGAGTAAGTATATTCTATTAACATATTATGTTATTTGTACCAATAATTCTAATTTACATAAAAAATATTTATTTTAGATTTACTGGCTTGTTTCGGCTATCAAAACATGCTTTTAAATATTTGTTGGGAGAGTTGAATGACGATTTGACTAGCAGCACAAGATCTACTTCGATCTACAGTATTTCGAAAGTTGCCGCCACTCTTCGATTCTGTGCGCAAGGTAGCTATCAAAAAAGGTCAAGGTTTCTTGGTAGGCATGTCACAATCAACAGTTTCTTCTGTGTTGAGTGAGGTGATTGGCCTTATTGAAGAAAAGTTGTGCTCAAAATGGATTTCGTTTCGACAATCTGACGATGAAAAGCAAATGGCGGCAACGAATTTTTATAGTAGGACGGGATTTCCGGGAGTAATTGGATGTGTTGATGAAACACATATAAATATAGTACGACCTTTTGAGAGTGAACACCTATATTTTAACAGAAAAGGAAGACACAGTTTAAACACGATGATAGTATGTTTTTCTTTACTTGTGTTAAATATATAACACAATTAATACCAATTTTTTATTGATTTAGGCTTGCGACCATTCAATGAGGATATTAGCTGTAGATTCAAATTACGGTGGCGCAGCTCATGATTCATTAGTATGGAGTTTAAGCAGCTATCGTCGTTATTTACAACAACAGCAGAACAGTGACAACCGTAACTATTGGTTGTTAGGTAATTGAAAATTATTATTAATTCTTCTTAAATTATTCTGCTCCTTATTAAGTAAACTTAAACTTTGTTTTTAATTTATTAGGAGATTCAGGTTACCCATTAGAACCATGGCTTATAACGCCATTTAGAGCAGCAACCGAGGGAAGTAGAGAGGCATTATTTAATACGGCACATTCTAAGGCACGCAATATAGTAGAACGAACTATTGGAATGCTGAAAGGTAGATTCAGATGTATTTTGGGAGCCCGGGAGTTACATTATAATCCTAAAAAGGCATCCCAAATAGTAAATGTATGCTGCACTCTCCATAATATTTGCTGTCATTTTAAAGTTCCATTTGAGGTAGAAATTTCAAATAATTTAGAAGCTGAAGTTGAATTAATGACTTCACATGAACCCAACAACCTTTTAGCGAGTCGAATAAGACAAAATGTATTAAATTCAATAATCTAAATTTATTATATGTAGTTCAAATCGTTTTATTATAAATTTCATATAAAATAAAATATCACATAAATTATTTAATTCATAAGTATTATCACATTTCAATTTCATTTTCACTTAATTATAGGAACTTTTAGCATAAAAATATATATGTACATAAATAAATCTTAAAATTTTTCTTCTTGTAACTCCAATTTTTTTCTTTTTAATTCCAATTCATCCAATTTTAGTTTGTATTCTAATCTTTTCATTGATTTATTTGTGTCAATAAATGTGGTATTCATTGACTCAAGCTTCTCTTGGATAGTGTTGTGGAATTGCTGTTGAATATTAATTTGCTGTTGTAACGCTTGATATTTATTTTTTGATCTATTATTGGATGTTGATGGTGCTGATATTCTTGTATCATTAACAGTGCTGCGTGCTATTGAAATATTTTGGTTGATATCTGATTCTAGATTAAGTTCTATTGAAGGGGAATCAATATCATATATTGGTATATCCAAAATTGAGTCTCCAAAATCTCTTGTATCCTTCGTTCCATCTATAAAGCGTTGCAATTCAACAAGACGAATAACCGTCTCTTCGAGTGGTGAAAATGATTGTTGTTTACATGGTACACCTCCAGTTCCGGATAAATTTAATTTATTTAATTTAAGTTTTTTTTTAATAAAGAATTTATCGTGATTTCGAACTGGAGAGCCCTGAGCATTTAATTGGTCAGTAATTTCAATCCAAAACGATTTTGATGAAACACGAGCATCAGATGTGTTATTAAATCCTTTTGCTAGATCGGTGTGCGATTCCATGAACGCCACTAATAGTTCATACTGTTTAGTATTCGTTATGTTTGCCCTACAAAAAACATCGTTTATATAATGATTTGTATTACCTAGTTATATTATATTATTTATATATATATATATATATATATATATATATATATATATATATATATATATATATATATATATATATATATATATATATATTTATATATATATATATATAGATATATATATTATATATATATATATATATATATATATATATATATATATATATATATATATATTATATATATATATATATATATATATATATATATATATATATATATATATATATATAATATATAGATATATATATTAGTTTTTAATATAAAAACTTTTCTAAAATTAAATAAATTGATGTTTATTTACTCACATTTTTATATTTGAGATCTTTATCCCTTGTTTTTCGTCAACTAACTACGCAGTGAATACATCTTCGATCATGAACGTACAAAAATCGCTCGTATTCGTATTGCCCGATAAGGGAAATTTTATATCGTATCGTACTAACAAGTATTCGTATTAGAAACGTACGTATTCGTATTCTAAAATACCAACTACACGAATTCGTACAATTTTGACACGAATTCGTATTCAGAAATAAGGGCCCTGGTCTTAGTCATCACCAGTGCAAAGAATTAGATGATAACAATGGGGATCTCATAGCCACAATGACCAAAACTGAAAATGTTCACTTATATTGAAATGAAGTGAACATTTTTCGAATTGGTATATATGGGCCATTATGCCATGAGATCCCCATTGTAATCGTCTAATACTTTGCACTGGTGATGATTAAGACCAGAACTATCAACATATCATTCCGAAATCAATTTGTACTTTTGTACGTGTATAAATTTATAAATTTCGACTTTTATTATTCGACTTTTATTATGTCGTGATATTATTTTTTTTTTTATTTATACGTACCAATCTGTTCAGTTTTGATTATAACTATGCAATCAATTAAATATTGTATTAAATATACAAATACAAGTGTTACTTTAGAACATACATACATTTAGAAGTGTTATACACATTAAATTTTATTATTTTATGTTCGTTTATTATATTCATACATCTCTATCATGAAAGTTTTCATTTTATATGTTGGTGTTGTCAGCATTAAAAATCGTGTTTTTTTGGGATATTAGTTTGGGCCAAAATTTATCTAATTTTGGCCCAAAATTTAGTGTTAAGCTAAAAATTTTGTTTATATAAGAAGATTGGTTGAGTTGTTAGTATTTTGTTAATTACTGTTAAATCGTTACTAAACTTACAAATTAACTTATTGAGAAAATAATTCAGCTTATAAAGATTAATTCTTAATCTGAAAAGTTTATCATTGATAAACTAAAATTTTTAGATGAAAAAAAACAGTTAAAAAAAATTAACATGAAATAAATTTTATTTGGGAAAAAATTTAATATCTACAAATAAATTTAAACAAACTTTTTTCCTGTTGAAACTAGCTAGGATAGTACCAATAATTTAATACCCATTACATTTCTCTATAATAGAAGGTGAACGTGTCTCTTTTCATTAACAATCCACCAACCTGTTGTTTATAATCCACCATAAACTCCGCCAATCGTATTAAAGCTAATAAGTACGCAAAGCTAATAATTTTATTTTCCCGGAATTAGAAATTGAGCATAAATTTCATTCGAAAAATTTAATTGTCACCATCATCCGAAGAAAAAAGAATCATGATTCTTGTAAATAGAATAAGATTATGTTTGCCTTTTATAATATTATGATACAATTAATTTGGGGTTGCTATTATTATTTGGCTTCTAAATAACATCAGAATAATACAAATCACAAAACCATAATTCAAAATTAATGTTTTCCTTCCACAATCGGGTAAGATGCTCGTTATCAACTCTAATCCTTCGCCAAAAAAAAAAAATTATAATTTAATCATTTATGAATGTTTGAACTGATTTGATTGTGTTTAAACTTTGTGTTGAACCCCTCAAAAACTCGTGTTCGTGTGTGTGTGTGTATCTTTATATAAATATGTACAATAGTCGGCGAAGCATCTTTTGTTCAATCATAAAGAGATTAGGATTCATCTTGAAAGTGTTGTGTGAAATTCGTTTTTTGTATTCTTTATTTCGACTACGTCAACTTTTTCATATATAGCAAAGTGTATATATGTACGTGGTTAAATGTATACATATATGTACGAGTATATGAAAAGGGTAGACAATGAATATATGTATTCTTTGGTTTTTAATAACAGGCAGCCAAAGAAAAAACGAAATAACATGGAAAACCAATTTTGTGAACATTTTTTCATTGTAAGTTGTTCGAATTTCTTTTAACGAACATTTTTTTTTTTTTATAAATGTACTTTGGAAAATGAAAATTTTAGGAAGAATATTTAGTAGGAAGAAGAAATCACTTATATGTTAGAGAATAATATTAAAAATGAACAAAAAATATATTGATGTTTGTTCTATATGCGATATATGTATGTTATGTGAACCATAGAAACATACTTTGAAATCAATTGTTGGAAGCAGCATATTTTCTAAAAAAAAAATACAATTTGTGTTTGGGTAATGTTAGATATAATTTTTATATCACGATTTCGACATATTCTTATGCATACATTTTAATTGTGAAATACTATTTTTGAGATGAACTTACACAACATACAGTTGATAATTAAAACTAGCGAGGTTCAAAAAAGTGACAGCTCTTCAAGTAGATTTTAACTATATAAACTGATCACACAAAGATTGTTACGTGTAACAACTGCAGAGGCTTGTCAATATATTATGGAGTGGTATATATGACTTAATTATGACTCGTATTGAACTTACGAAACAGCTGGACATTTTGTTAGTAAGATTGTTTTAGAGGTTCACATCTTTAAGTTGGCAACCCTGTTTTGTTTGAAACCGATTTAACAGTTGATATTTTCCGGTTGATTGATTTTACGCAATATTACACTTTATGCAAAATTTTATTTAAGAATCTTAGTTTACGTACTTACAAAATTAAACTTGTGCAGGAATTAAAGCCACTCGACCATTGCTCACGCCGAATATTCGGTTAATCGTCTGAAGCACAAATTGATATCGATGTTGACTTTCCGAACAGAATTTTATACCATTTGTGTCTAAATCAAAAAGCGATGATGGCCAGAATGTTACAGTTAACGATGAATGGTATCGAGATTTTCAAAATTTTTTGCATTTCATTGGCTGACATAAATATTGCTGATATGTGGTTCCAACAAGACTGTGCCAAATAGCGCGGGATACAATTAATTTACTTAAACAAACATTTGATGAAAGATAGTGTGATCAAACACTATTAGATAATTTTTTTTAAGGATATGTTAAGTCACTTGTCTACGCCGATAAACCGAAGACACCTAGTAAAACACAACATTCGTTAATAGCATGATATGGCCTCAATTGATGCGAGAAGTGTGTGCAAACGAGAAGTTAAAAATAATATCGAACCAGTACCAAGGCACATTTACGTAAGTGATGGTTTAGAACAACTTCATAATCATAAAACTCCCAAATAATATTCTAATAAATATGCCTACTGACCAACGCAGTAAAATGTCGTAACGATCAATGGAGAGTTATTATAGTACGAGAATATGAAGTAGTGATCAAAAGAGAAGCTAGTTCCAATTTAACTGTATTCTATGCAAATTTTTTATGTGGAGTTCAGTTCTGGAGTAGTCTCGAGTATTAATGATAATCGCTTTAAGCGTGAAAAGTAGAAATAAAATGTTGACAAAAATACTACTGTACAGCGAGCGAATCAACTTCAACTATACGCATCGAGTAAGTCCTTGTGTACACTTCTACAACGACGCATGGAAATCACCGTATCGGACAAATATTGTTTTAACTAGTGAATTGTTAAAATGGTAAAAATGAAGTGAAGACTAGTGTCATAGCCTCACAGGGCTAACAATTTTTGTCGTTAACAATTTTTAATTACTATAGCTACTTATAAATTTTATATTACCAACTTGCTACCGCTAGCGTTAGAACTATTAGAACTTTAGAATTTAGACAGTTATAACTTTAAATTAACTAATGGAAAAATGAAATTTACCTGTTGTTTCCTTGTGAAGTTTGTATGAATGGTTTTAATATGATAACTTACTTCCTCTTACTACGCAGATATAAGATATAAAGGATCAGACGATTCGATTAGAAAATGAGCGTTTCCTAAGTTATGGTGGATCGATCAATTACTTTTAGGGACTTAGAATTCAATACATGGCGTTATCATTTTTTGACCTAACTAATAGTCAACATGTTGTATCATAGTATAATGGGCTATTCTCAAATTGATACTTCAAGCAATGACAAAGTCATATAAATTATACCGAGACTAAAATAAACGCGTTCGGTTAAACGTGAGCTCTTGACTCGAGGAAGAGAAATTCTTTTACTTTACTACCCATCAAAGAGTGTTCTGTCCAAATCGATAAGTCTCTCGTCAAGTGTGTTCGGTATCCGAATAATAATATGAAACATATCGTTATGACCAGGTATTTACCTGAAAATTAGACAATCCTATTCGCGAATATCAGTAGATAACAGGCAAGCGAAATTTTCTATTAATTCTGTTAATTATCGAATGCCACATATTATCAAAATTAAATACTCCAAAATAAAAAAATACAAGTGGAGCAACATTCAGCTTCATTGACCGTAATACCAATAAGTTTAAAATTATTCTGGTTCAAATACTTAACATATACATAGGACTACCCACGTTAATCGCAGATAAGCGTGCTTCGATTATCATTGTCCTCTTGTTCAATCTTGACATCTTATAAATTAATAAATCTAACCTGTACGAAGATTTGCTTAGATTGGTCTCGAACTGGTTGTTTATCCGAAACGTGATGGGCGCAATTTTTCAAAAGCTAGCAGTGTTTACATGGCATCCTTCTGCTTGTTAACAACAGTATGAGAAGCATGTTGGTGGTCGAAACCAATAAAGTGCTATAAAGTAGTTTATTTATATTTTGATCATGGCTGACGGATTGACATGGCCAATTTTGATGTTCAACGACAGAAAACGTTAATTTAAAATTTCAATAATGGGAAGATATTTTAAATAATAATGTATGTATGGTTTAGAAGCCGTACCGCATCTCAACTGAGACGTTACGAATCATCGGGAAAACGGAACCAAAAGATGGCTAATCCGGGTATAAACAGAAGATTTTTATTTTTATTAATGCGTCAAACTGATAGAAAAAAATCATTCGTTTGATGGAAAGATAACACTTTAACGGATTACTGCAGATCAGCAATGCACAATAAGGGTCATCTGTATCACAGTTATCACTGAAATACTCTGTAACAATATTTTTTTCTTTGAGGTATTCAAAATACATCGAAAAGCTGTAGTTTCAAGAACGTTTACTGAATCTAACATTGAGGGTGTGAAATATCAGTTCTAGGTGTGAAATATCAGTTCAATGGAATGGTTAATTTTAAGCGTTGCCACAACAAGCCCAGGAAGTAAGTATTATCGTTCTATTTGAGGTGTTCTTTAAAATCAAAGCTATCTGACTCTGGCAATTTTTGAGAAGTTGCTTATTGTCATCGTTATTGTCAAGCGAATGCAATCAGTATCGGATATAATCAGCAGCTTTATTTGAAACCATTCTTTTAGATTGTATAGCCTCACTTACGAATGAGGATACTATGGTAAACATTGATAGTGGTGAGGGTTCAGTTTTGACTTCCATAGTAAACAACTTTATTATTTTATTTACATACGGATGTCGCTAGAGGATTTTAGTCGAAATAATGGTTGTCAAATTCGAAATATGCTCATTTAAAACCAAAATGATTCTAAATGTTGCTAGTATTTTACTATGGTTCGTATACTCAAATTGTTTATTACTTCGGTAAGCCAAGTGTTTGGCCTAATTTATTTACCATATGCAATTTTTTTGTTTCGATACCAATGGAAACATTGGCTATTAACCCTACTATGTGAAATATGGGACAAAGATCACTTCATATGTAAGAAGATTAGCTCGAACACAAGAAACTTTGTTAGTTCAATTTTTAAAAGAGTTTCCCGGTTCTAAATTCTTGTTTCTTATGAAACTCGAAATATGTGAAAAACTTTTTAAGGTTTTTGACATTGGAAAAACAATCGATATATTATGATTTTATGTGGTCAAGAGGCTTTTGTTTATGTTTCGGAGATATTTTCCTTTGTTGTAGAGGTTACTGCTAAATGTAGAAATGAACACTGCTTCTGGCTGTTTTTTTATAGTCTCTCTCTCTCTCTCTAAGTACTCAATTACAGTTCAATTGGTCTTACAGTTTTTTGCGGTAGCGTAAGTTTGCTCAGCGGCTGAATTCTGGACCGCAGTCAACTCTAAAATAACAACCACTTGTACGCTGCTTAATTCCTCTGTACAGTCGAATGATAATTTTAGAAGAGTATACCGAGATACAATTGGTTTCCTGTTCCTCCAGTAGAGCTGCATATTATTTTGTAAATTATCTTGAGGATAATAAGTACTGATAGAATAAATATTATGAAAATTTCAGACGTGTGTCATTGCGGTTTTTGGTAGAGATTGGCAAATAATGGCAAACTGATTATAGAGTTAATATCCATGAATGGATGGTGCTCTTAGAACCCATATAAACTCTTAGAAGATTTACCAGAATGATAAAACAAAACATCCAAGAAAAAAGTTTTTCTTAGGGCCATGTAAGGTTCCTAATGGACACATCTATGACATAATTTGCTATCAAGGGTAGGACTGTTTAACGGTCTATTTTAACAAATTATTTTTTAAAGATTTTACATCTATAACTAAGTCGATATTTGTTTTAGCGAAATGCAATCTTATTTATTATTTAATAATTAATACATACCTTATGATATGTACTTGGATATAAATGTGATTACCTGAAATGAAACAAAAAAAAACAAATCAGATTAAATTTAATTTTCAGACGGTTATTTGTGTAATATTGTTTGTTACTATATCTCTTAAATTCATGAGGCTATCATAAGGCCGAAGAACTGATAATTCTCTCTCATAGTTCCCTTTAAACGTTCAACAGTGCCAGCCAAATCGAAAACGTATGTCTGATTTTCCTTCTTATTTACCTTATGTGCCGATTCATATTGACGCAACTAGACTTCTAATAGAAATCACCAAAAGGACGTAATCTTACAACCATTTCATTCTTCATATACAAATTGGCTTAATATTAGGAACAAATCTATCAAAATCATTGAATGAATGATGAAGATGAAAAAAACATTTTATCATAATATCGGAATACGTAAATAGCATATCCCTAATCATTTTTAAATTAAATTAGTACGAATAGCATTCTCTTCACTTCGCAGCCCAGTTGCAAATATATACGAAAATTGATTAATTTCCTAAGATTTAATTTTTTTTTATTTTGTTGCGTACCCTGATGATGGGCGCGGTAATAAGATGAAAATTAATTTTTTCTTTTACTTCTTTTAAATTGTTGTTGTAGCGCGCAGAAGAGCGTGGTAGGTATCAGCTTGAAGTAATCAAAATAAAATGACAAAATGTATTAAAATATTATTGAAATTATTATTCACAAAAATATTATAAATTTTAGCGGATGGCTTGTATAATCACAACAACAGCAGCGATGGTACGATGATAAAAATAAGTGTATAAAATATAGGTTTTATTTAATTAATTAAGTTTAAATACTTTTTTATATTACTAATTATTTATTTGTTTTAATTTTGGCGCATGAAAATGAACACAGGTGTCGCCAGCTCAGTTTCATAATGATCATTTATGTCGTTAAGTCGGAAAATTGCACAGTGGTTGCTGGATTACGAAATTATCAGAGAATTTTTTTTTATCTAATTTTATAAATTTTTGGTGTAATCTAGACTTTTAAATTTGTTGGCCACTGCCCTCAATGAACAAGTTTAGGCATGATATGTGGTTTTACAAGTGGAAAATATAATTTTAAGATTTAGGTGAGTTTTGATAGATCGATACTCGAATAGAAATCTATGAAAGATTTGATTTGATCATCATAGTACAATACCCATCGATTATGGACCTAAATTGTTGGTTACGTCTCGTGTTCTGGTGAGATTTACACTTAATATTGGGTTAACTATTTTTTTCTGTCCTCCATCAGCCAATAACAATAGATTTCTTTGTTGCATATTTTCAACGTGCGGATATAAGTACGAATTACGTAGAACCATCTGCACATTACAAAGCTCCATACCAGCTATGAGTTCTAAACTCACACAGAGGTCACAGATGTGTTCATTAATAACACCGATCGTAATCGTGCTCCTATCGGTATTCGAACCCGATACCTCCCGCTAGTCATTTGGACGGTTACGTTAAAAATGATGACACTTTTTGTTTCCAGTTCGTTATATGACAAAATTAACGTTAAAATAAGTAACCACTTCGGAACTGCTCTAGCTTCTTTGTTATTCGAATAGGTCCGATTATCGGACATTATCACTATTATTCTCTAATGTTAAAGTTAAAAATTGACATTGATGATTCACAGTTAAAAGACGGATAAAATCCAAGCTGATGTTTAGAAATGGAATTCTTAGTAATAAAAATGAAATTGAATTGTGTGACAAGTTCTGATATTTGATCTCCATGAAATGAAATGTATTGTTATAATATCCCACACTTACAGTTGAATTGGCATTGAAGATATAATAAATGGAAGTTCTTTCGACCTACAACCAACTCATTGCAATCTTCAGATGATATCTTATCGATACAAAAACACTTTTTACAAACCCAACTTGTTAGAAAGAAAGATGTAACAGAACTTATCTACATATCGTAACTATCAAGTTCGATCACATCAGAACCAATAACTTGTCACCAAATAAAGTAGAATCTGACCAAATAAAGCGAATTTGGCACAAAGGTATTTTGAAGCTATACAAGTTAAAGGAGATGTGCCAATTGATCAAACTAGTTACCAGTGGCCTACTAGGAGTGGTTTCATTTGGGCGTTCTAAACTAGAAGAGAGTAAACGGTTTTATGCTTTGGTCAGATTAGTTAATAAATTAGACTATTGCACTTTATGTGTCTTGTAGAAATAATACAAGCTTTAATAATATTTGATAAATCGGTATTAAAGGAGCTTTGAATCTGAGTCTTTCATAGCAAGATGTTAAAAAGGTAGGTAGTATTTTTTGGTTAATGAAGACGAAATATTAAAATAATTCATTCAACGTGAAAATTTTGATCTGTTTTTTACCACTTGGTGTAAGTTTGTATATAAAATGCCACATGCCATTATGTTTGTATATAACATACCACATTCGGATGAACAGTTCTATATGCTATCTGCGATAGTATTTTAACAAACCATTGATTGTAAAGATCATAAAAATCTGATGTTGTTCTGACCTTATTCTAGTGTTCATAGTCAGTTTGTTTAACGATAACCACAGTTACAATAAATTGGTTCTACTTTGAAAACATGAATTGGAAGTCCTCCAATAATGGAGAGATCAGTGAAACGTTGAATTTATTTCCGAATGACAAAATACTCATTCGGGGGACCTGGAAGAAGATGATAAATGTCTCATGAATATCTCATAACCTTGATTTTTTATGTATAATGTTAGATAAATGAAAGGCAATTGGAGATTGTCTAGTTTGAATTTTAATGATGGCTATCGGTCATATTATGAATTTGGGATAAACGCTAATTTGAACATTTATCTCATCTATATATGAAAACCCATATTTAAAAAAACATGTACCCAAAAGCAGAAGATATGCGAAACACCTTGTTCAAGATCAGAAACTATAAGAAATTAATCGAGTAAATAAAATAAAAAAATACTTTTATTATCACGAATCTAACTTAGTGTCATCTATAGTTGAACACTCGTAGTTCGAGTCATTGAATACCAAATTATTTATATATTCAAATTATTCATTTTTATTTTGAGTTTATATTACCGTGATTTCTTACAGATGTGGTACTTTTAGTGGGAGATTCTGGTTTCGAATCCCGATAGGGGCAGGGTACAATCCGATTTTACACCATCTGAACACGATAGGCAGTGTGAATGCTCATATCTGCATTATGTGCCGGTATATTCACCCATCTAAATTCGCAGTACTTTAGGCTGGCATGGAACTTGTAATATGCATATGGTTCTACGTAAATCGTAATAGCGTAAATAAGCAAACCGTGAAGAAGTTAGGGGTACCTTGAGACCCAAAAAAGATTGCAAAGAAAAAACCAGATAGACAGAAACCCGTTCTTAAATAAATCTTATCAATATTTTTTCGTACACTCTCATTTCGCCCGCTAGGAAAAAATATTAGCTATCGAGAAAGCTATTCTATTGACATAAACTACTCATGTACCGCAAACATGAGTATTTATGATTTATATATCTGCTAAGCTGTGAGGAGTTAGCTTAACTATTCCACCTTTCGTCATGCTTACAGATGGCATGGTGCGTAAGTGTAGATTT
The DNA here is from genome assembly GCA_963932295.1 of Tipula lateralis. NCBI lineage: Eukaryota > Metazoa > Arthropoda > Insecta > Diptera > Tipulidae > Tipula > Tipula lateralis. Next base: position 146,212,160 of record OZ010738.1, read on the forward strand.
TATATTCTAAAGAGACAAATATATTTTGCTTTATTTGAGATCGTCAGTTTCGTTGAGAAACATTATAATTAAATACTTGAGGTGGTCTCTTAGTCACTTACTCATAACCCCAAAAATGACAAAGGTTAATCTTTCACAATTTATAATGATAATTGAATGAAATAAATAAAGCTTGACTAGGTTTTGGTCGTTTGAATTTTGATCTCCTTCGTCCATAATCCGGATACAAACAAAGAGGTAACCTTGCAAATTTTTCGATGTACAAATTTCTTTTCGAAAATATCGAAGTACGTTTCGCCTGAAAATGAATCGAATAACAAAATATGTTAAACCGAAAGCGATAAGTCAAGTCAATGTTTGTCATTTTCGTTTTTAAAATTATTTCATGTAAATGGCCAACTGCTTCGTTTTAAGTGTGCATGCCGGGTGTCTAATTTTGCATCAGTCGAGACAGCATTTAGACTGGAGTCTAACTTCAATTCTAAATTGTTGTTGGTTTGTTGACATAAACGAAAGTTATAAGCAAGACCTATAAAAAAATCAAGAGATCGTGGCGCCATCTTCACATATAGAACATATTATGTTATAAAAGGGTTCATGAGGCTCATTTATTACTAAACACGATTCTTCACATTTTTATAGGAAAATTCAGTAATTTCTACACGTTCTTCGGATTAAAGTTTTTCATGATGTAATGGTAATGCTAACTGTTTATACATTCGAATTTCACATGTGGCCCATTATGTGTCAAACACCTACAGTACAACCAATTACACTCCGTACACTGAAAATGTAACAAGAAATCGGTCACACATGTCCATAATTTTGTTATTTCTGACTGCAAAACTGAGGTATGGTTTTTTAAATAATAAAACTTTTATGTAGATAGATCAGATGGACGCGTTATCCAAATGAAAACTTTAAAACTTAAAATGTATGTGGGACTGTAAAAAATGACGGAGGTAGTCTAATGTTATGGAGGTGTATCGGTGCCTCTGGTGTTGCACAATCGGATCATAGAGTCTATTATGGATAAACATTTATATTTAGGCACCGTCAGACAAAACATACACGCAAGTGTGGAAAAATTTGGTATAAGTTGATTGTTTATCTTCCAGCAAGATAACGATCGAAAACATACAGCACATATCTGTGGTGAAAAGTTAAAGTATCTTAATTCGAAATTTGTGATTTTGAGTAAATAGAATCTAAATTTTTTTGGCTCTGTGAAATTGAGCTCTATCAAATCTCTTTTCTGAACAAGGTTTCAGATCAGCCGTGACATCATGCACTCAACGTCTACTAATTTTAGTTGATTTAAATTGTTTTGATTCAATGTTGTTTTGTACTGAATCAATCCAAATTCTTTGGTGTATCTTAACCATTTTACTGCATTCCAGTAAAACTTATCTCCATCAGTGTTTTACGCCATGTAAACCTTTTTTTTAATACATATATCAAAAAATTAAAGATCTTATTTAGTCTCATGGACAGTTAACTTTGTTTTGTGACTCCAACTCCACGTATAAACTGCATCCAATCGCGAGGGTGATGCATGTCAATATTGGTTTTGTTTTTTTCTTTTCAATCATTGCGTGAACCGAATCACATTCCATATGTGTATGGCCACAAATAAGGAATCTATGATCGATTATCTGCATGTTAAAATTGGAATGTAGGAAAAAATAAAACTGTTTCTGTTATGGTCGGAACAGTTGTCACTTTAACACTATAATGTGAAATATTCGATGGTAAACACTAGACGTGCGACAAGAGACACGGAGCTATCTCATTTCCTCCTCGACGAGCAACACTTTCATCCATATGTAATATATACAACATCATTAGAATTTGATTCATGTACCGTCAAGTTGAAAGTCCATAATCGGTCATTTATAAAAACTGGCCGGAGATTTCAACAGAGACATTGTTCAAGATGAAATATTAAGACTTGTTTGATTGAATCAACTTCTGCGTTAGTTTTTTCCATCGCTTTGCTGTCCTACTTATCATGATGTTGTTTTTGTTCTTTTAATAACTCTGTTTGAAAATTGCTTTCACTTTGGAGTCCGCATTTTTTTATGTCAACATCATCTTCATAACCCACAGAGTCAATTTCATGTAATTTCGCACTTCCATCATTTACTTGTGAGGAACCAAAATAGCAAATGTGCTTTGCCGCAAATCCAAATTAATTTCAGCAATTAAACTATATTGCGTTTCATTTTGCAATAGCGGATTAAATACATCACCTTCTTTACATATAACATTTACCCTAGAACTGCAATTTATGATTGAAATAAGATAAAATGTTTAAAATGTATCAGTTACCTGAAAGGCTCTTTAGGTTTATTTTGTTCTTTTTTGAGCTGCACAGATATGGAAAAGTATTTCCTTTCATCATTTTTATATAATGCTGCCAATGGCTTTATTCTTGAATCTTTCTACAGAAGAAACTAACAAAAAGTATTCAAATCTTATAAGCTAAATTATACAATTTTGCATTTATTCCAAAGTGAATGTTATATAAGTTGATTTATTTTCATTCACTTTTATTCGCCAGTTGTTTAACCATTTCTCGATTTTGGACAAATGACTTTACAATTCTCTTGCGGCAGTGTGAGGATTTGTGTGTGCCATCAAGATAGCTGTATCATCTGCAAATGTTAATATTATTACTTTGTTGGCGATCAGGAGATCGACTGTGTATAACAAGTACAATATTGGTCTAAGAACACTTGCCTTGTGGAACACCTGCGCTAATGTCATTTAACTCAGTGGTTGCACTATTTTGTTAAACGATATATTGTCTTTGAAGAAGATAGTTTCTCAGAACTAAACGAAAATTCTTTGGAATGAGGTCTTTAATTTTATATATTAGCCTTCGGAATCCAAATTGATGATCTGGTATACCTTGCCGCTCATCTAGTCCTGGTTTAAGTTAAGTTAGTATCATTTTTTCAAAAAGCTTCGAGATTGTTGGAAGCATGCTCATTGAACGATATGACGGTATTTGCGTTTTGTTTTTTCCTGGCTTTAATATCATTGTGATAAGGGATATTTTACATTTTTGGGGAATGTAACCAGTTTGCATGATCGCATTGAAGATAAATGTTTTTAGTTTTGATCATTTATCGGGAAATTCTCTAATCAGTTTTCCGGTATCAAGATCAGGTCCCGGCGCTTTTTTCAAGCTTATATGGTCTTTGATTGTGTTCTTTACACTTTTCCACTTAAACTTGATTGGCTTAAACGACGAATAATCATCCTTTGGCTTAGGTAGCACGAATTGATTTGTTTCTTGAGAATACTTCATTCAGATGAGCAGTGAAAGATATGACTTTTTCTTCATCGTGAGTTTAAATTAATTGGCCTTTTCAAACTTTTAGTTGCCTTCCACAAGGAGTAATCTAGACACTCTGGTTTTGTTCTTCCCTCAGTGTAAATCGTAGTTTTAATAGACCGATTTAGTTTCCCCTTCAATAAAGGAGATTTAGATTGTTGCCATTGCCTCCGAATTTTTCGCTTTTCCTGAACCAGTTCCTGGATATCTTGTGGCAGTTTATTAACTTTCTCAGGAATATGGCTGGTGTAACCTTTTCTGCTGATCTCTCTAAAACATTATTCACCTTTTCTGCAGCCTCATCAATATCAGCTGGCGTGCGAAGCATAATATCTAAGGAACAACTTTGTTCAACTAGCCTCTTATATTGATCCCATTTAGTTCGCTTGTTTGTGAGACGTTTCGGTGCTTCTGCCTTTAACACAGTTGTACTCAGTATTATTATTACCGGTGAATGATCATATGATATATCGTAGCAATTGGTATTTTTTTTGCTTTAATATTCGTGCGTGAAATGCCCTTAGTTACGCAAAGGTCAATTAGATCAAGGATTTTCTTTTTATCTGATGGCCCGTAGATATGTTGATTTCAGTGATGTTATTCTTGGCCCCCAGTTAGTATGCTCAGCGTTGTAGTCACCTCTCACGAAGAATTTATTACTCAACCGGTTAAAATAATCCAAGAAACTGCGGTTTTTATAGCATGTTTTGGATAGCAATACACCGCCGATATTACACAGTTACCAGACCATTTCTGCAGGTAGATACTCGTTGATTGGATATGTTTTATCTCATATTTAATTAGTACATATATACACTGAAAAAAAATTGCAATGTTTTTATAGCAAAATTGACATGTAAAGTAAAAATTGTAAATAAAACCATGTTTTTGTGAAAGCTTCATATGCAAAGCGTGATTTTGTTAAGTAAAGTTGGCTATTGCAAGGTTATTACTTAAAAAATTGACATGTAAAATATAATGTTCTGAAAATTTTTTTACGTTTTAAAACATTACTTAGCTGCTAGGCAAACCTTACAATTAAAATGAATTTATTACTGATGTTAAGCAATATTCACTTGAGAAGCCACGATAAATAGGTTAAGCAATAATATGATAGTTTTCCTTTTTATAAAACGCAAATTATTTTACATTGAAAACGATAATGTTGTGGCGCAATATTTAATAACTGTGGGCATCACTAGATTACAGTGATAATAGATATTTGAATCTGATAAGCGGAACTTATTTAACTCAACTAAATAAATAAATAAATAAATATATATATATATATATATATATATAATATATATATATATATATATATATATATATATATATATATATATATATATATATATATATATATATATATATATATATATATAAATATAAATATATGAATATATGTATATATATATATATATATATATATATATATATATATATATATATATATATATATATATATATGTATATATATATATATATATATATATATATATATATATATATATATATATATATATATATATATATATATATGTATATATATATATATATATATATAAATATATATATATATATATATATATATATATATATATATATATATATATATATATATATATATATATATATATATATATTTACATATTTTATAAGATATACATATCTTATAAAATATGTAAATATATATATATAAATAATATATACATATAATATAATATATACATATCGTAAACATCCATTTGCAACCAAACTACCCGATAATACTAATAAAAGTTAGCCTTGAAAATTTACCAAGCTGCTATGTAAATTACTAATATCCTTTTGAAATTATAGCATATCTATAAGACAATTTCACTACGAGCAAACCTATTGCTACTAGGCTGTGAAGTTTATTTCTAACATTCGTAATGTAAATTTTAAGTTAAAATTGTGTTAACTAAAACAAAAAATATTAAGAAAAAATATTTTACTGCAGATTATTTAAAAGACTGCAGATTATTCTTATCTTAGTCTAACTCCGACAGAGTTTTTTCAATTATTGTGATTAAAAATAAGTTAAAGTTACTAATAAATTAAAAACAGTAGTTTCTAATTTTTAGAAGTATTTAATTGAAGGTAAGTTCTGTGCTCTATGTATAGTGTGCGAGTTTGTTTATCTTGAATTAAAATTTGATTTTCGAAAATTACGATCTGAAAGAACCAACAGACTTCAGTATACTCCAATTAAGACTCCACACCAGTAACCAAAACAAATATTTGGTAAAATAAAACGATTAACTTAATAATAATTTGATTAATTTTTTTCAAAATACTTTTAAAACAGTTAACCAAATTTTGGAGGAAGCAGAACGTGTCTGAAAAAAATAGTCGTGATCTGGTGTATTCGCTCATTGAGGAACTTTACAACACTAGCCAACAAATCTTTAATCTACCCAACAACATCAACCAATCAAATACTGATGATTAAAATAACTCAATGTTTGTTTCCTGCGAGAAAATTTGGTACATTAAACTAGTTTGTATATGGTTTTAGTTGAAATTTTTTATTAATCTCAATGTTTCGAATTCAATATTTCAGTCAATCTACTCAAGCTGCTCAGTGAATCAAGCTATAAGAATAGAAAGAAATTTTTTGTGATGATTCTGTTAGCTAAAAAGCACGTGTTCGAACGGTATTTAAGTTACCAATGAACCAATCATAGGTATTGAACATAAGTATTATACAAGGCCCGACAAACATTTTTCTATAAAATAATTTTCTATATGCCAGCAATTATAATGCCAAGCAGCAGGAGTATTATTTTTAAAAATTATTAGAAAATAAGATGAAGTGCACTCGGGTAAGTATACACTGAGCTAGACATATATATATATATATATATATATATATATATATATATATATATATATATATATATATATATATATATATATAAATATATGTATATATATATATATATATATATATAAATATATGTATATATATATATATATATATATATATATATATATATATATATATATATATATATATATATATGTATATATATATATATATATATATATATATATATATATATATATATATATATATATATATATATATATATACATATATATAGATATACATATATATATATATATATATATATATATATATATATATATATATATATATATATATATATATATATATATATATATATATATTTATATATATGTATACATACATACATAGTTATAGATTTCTCTATTCACAAACAAAATAATGTGTACTACGGTTCAAATAAAACAATTATGTGTTAATGGATTTGTCTAGCTGAAACTTTTCGTTTTAAAGATCTCATGTTAATTTTTATTTAATTTAATTTACTATTTTTTAATTTTTTTCATTTAATTAATAAACATTTGTGTTTTTGTTATATTTTTTCAATATGTAATTCAGAAAAATGTTAAACGTAACCGCCATAAGACACTTAAAATATATCAGAAAAGTTTTAATATGCAAGTTGGCCGAGATAAACATTGAAGTTATCAACCGCAATGAAACTTGTCAGTTAGAGAGCAACAATTTCAACCGAAACCTCGAAGCAAATGCATTCACTGTATATATCGATTGATATAAATTCACAACCAGTACCTTGGTTTTTGGAAGTTATTTTACACTACATCATGTTTTGCAATTGGAATTTTACCTACCAGCATAAAATTTTTGGATATTTCTGAATATCATCCAAAAGTATTTAATTTACCTTACGACTATATTAACTACCAGGACCATCAGTAATAAGTGATTTGAAAAATAGGCAGATTTTTTCTATTTTATTTTTAACCGAATTATATAATATTTTAATGTGATTTTTTAAATAATTCATTTTTGTAATTACTAATTGAAATGTTTTGTTATTCAAAAATAAAGCTATTAAATAAATATCTTTCGTTATTATTTTGAAGAAGTAGTATTATGAATGACTATAATATATATATATATATATATAATATATATATATATATATATATATATATATATATATATATATATATATATATATATATATATATATATATATATACATATATATATATATAAAATATTAACTTGGTTTTGTTAGTAAATATGACGTTAGTATCCGGTTAAAATATGATTCGGACTAAGCTAAATACGCAATAATTTAATTTAAAATTGACAGATATGCAATGTTATTCCAAACAGTGCTGCTTCATTTCAGTTACTTGTTGCTTTGATAATCTAACCAACAAAAACAGTGAATTTACTATGCTTTGTTTTAAGAAAAAACAAAATTGCTTTGTTCAATTTAACAATTAAATTTAATTAAATTAACAAAGTGCATAGATAAAGTCACAGAAAATGTGATTTCATTGACTACTCATAAATGAAACTTTATTAATTTTGCAATAAGTGACATTTACAATGTAAAATTTTAAAAATTTACAAAGCGTTAAGTTGGCTTTGTTTGAACTTATTTTTTTGTAAAGTTCTCTTATATTTTTTGATAATATCAACATACTTTTTCTTTCAGTGTAGTGTTTTAACTTTCTTCTAATTAGTATGGCTGTGCTACTAATCCACTATGTGCTTCGCCATCCGGATGCTTAGTAAAATAATTTGAATACCCTAATTTTAAAATAGTTCATTATGTCAATATTGAGCTCGATAAGAAATGCTTGAACCTCAGCTTTGTGGTGCGCTAGGCCGTTTGCATTTTATTGAGAATTTTATTGGTGGTTTAGTTTATAATAAATTATTTGGTTGTTATTATTAAAAGTATATTTTACATATTTTTCTGTCAAACATTTAAACAATAAGTTTAATTATTTAAAAAACTAAACCTAAGTAATTTACAGTTAGAAATATCAAAATTATGGACGTTTATTTGACTAGGGAAACTATGCATTGGTTACACTGTATGGACGACAATCACCCGATATAATTTCAGGAGACTTATAAACTAAAAACTCTCAGCTCATTAACCCTGCTCAAATGATAACTTGTTATCCATCTCTTCCTACACTCCATCTCTTTGTATTCACAACTTCACTATAGTCCATCCTCTACCAATCAAAACTCTCATTAAAACCATCATTATGCACCACCAATTTATCACTTCTACACTTTCTGAGTAATTTAATATATTATTTTGTACAAATTAAATATTTATTTTATTGTTTTAATTATCTGTTCATTTTAGTATTTTTGTTAATAACAAATGTTTTCATTTATATTTGTAAATAATGTTCGAATTCACAAATAGAAATGAAAATATTTGTTATTAAATAATGTGAAGTTATACGCTTCACACCCGTTATGCTCTGAACAACTCCAATTTATGTATAATACTAGCCAGTGCTGTTTTTAACAACATCGCTTCAAAATCTGTACAAAATTCGCATAACAACCACATCATTATCTGGTGGATTTAATTGGGACACTCCAGACTTTATAAATTCGCTCAACATCATTAAACAGATCATTTCCACCATCGTGGTGAAATTTTATAAATATACAAATCTTCGCACAAAGTTTAATTATCTTTGTACATATTTACAACGAAACAACCAAAAACAATTTTTGTATTGCTTTTATATCTCGATGATTATAAGGGTATTCGCAGAACACTCAAACGGAACAGGATTTCTACTTTAAGATACAAACAACATATTTGTCAATGTTTTGTTCTGATTGAAGTTGGATTCTGTTATATAGCAGTTATAGGTACGTATTTTACAATGAGTACTCTTCATTTTATTGTATGTGCGTGTACTCTTGAAATAAAGTCACATCACCGACTAGATGGTATTGTTGGTATATAGAAATCCGTATATTTTATGGTTTTTGTTGTGTGTTTGGGTGTGTTTCTTGAAGGGTGGCATAGATGATATGATATATAATTTTAGAGCTTTGCTATATGCTATATCTCTGGGATGTGCACAGATAGATATTAAATGAAATTCTATTCATTTATGTATTATTTATTTTATCCGAATAATAATTCTTCGAACATAATAAATTTTAATATCATGTAAAATTGTGAATATTTGTATATTTGCTGATAGATAAAAAGCGATAAAATCCTTTCAACAAATATATAATTTTTAAATGTTTTGTGTGTGATGTCACCATTTATACATACATATATAGCTATATATGGTATGTATGTACATACTCGCATCTATATAGTAAAACGAGCAACAATAATTTTTATTTGTTATCTCCCCCAATATATTCTGGGAAAAATGATTTGGAAAACGATTTTATAGAATTCTTGTTTATGTATTTACAGAAGCGAAATTAAATAAAGAAAGCTTTGTGTATATTATACAATCATTGAAAAGCTAAATAATTGTGGATACGTATATAGTGAGATTTTTTATGTCCTGGGAATAATAATCTATAAATAATTAAATATGTGCTCAGTTAAAGTCGATGATCATTTAAAAAAACAAATATTTATCTTAAATCTGTTTCTCACAACTGTATATGCCAGCGGTGACGAAGCTATGACCGGCTGCACAGTTAGATCAGCCATTTACTATAAGCACTGTAAATAGGAAATGTTCAAGTTTTATTACTTGGGTGAAAAAATGATCACAATTTTTGGTTGCTTGGGCGTTTACAATGTTGACTACACTGAATTTGTTATAATGTCAGTCTGGTGCCATTGGTGTGGAAAGTAAATTTACACTGAATAAAATATTGCGACCATTAAGTGATTGGATTACAAAATGTGGAGTAGTTAATAAAAATTAATTTTATAATCTTAAACGTCTATTAAAACATCGGTAATGTTCTAGGCAGGAAACGAGAAAACATTTAGAAAAAAATCCTTTCCCAAAGATAATGTTAGCGAAATACAACTGCCTCCATATTTACGCTTGCCGTGGTGTTGTTTATTGGTACAGGTAAATAATTATTGGTATAATAATTATGAGTGAAGTGTAATGAGAAAGATGGTGATGATGACGATTTTGTTTCTATTTGTTTTGCGATTTCCCCACCCACAATCGTGTGGTGGTCGACCAATAAATAAAACTGAACATCGATTGGTGTGCTTCATCGAAAATTTATCTAATTTAGTGTGCAGTGGCCAACTGAAACGCCATTTTTGACGCTACTATTTTCAAATTGATTATTATATCGAATAAGAATATAATTAAAATATTACGGATTACCTACTACATCTGGTACTTCAAACTCCACGGGAGTTTTGTATATTTCGGAGTCGCGGAAAAGGTACGACATAATCATTTATTTGTCTTATTTTTTCGAATTTTATTAGTACAATCGAGTCACAAATCTTTGATTTTTTGTTGTGAACTATAGAGCCGAGTAAAACCAAAATAAATAGATAAGAACTAAACGCAAGAAAAATATATCACGTTTCAGACGTTTCCGCGACATTTTTTTTACTACTGCAAGTTGGATGCTTAGAATCGGGACATGGTAGTTTGGATGCTTAGTTTTCAAAAACTACATAATGCTTAACCCACAGATCCGTATACCATACGTATATCATTGCTGTTCAGCATCACCATCTAGTTGAGTTACTTAAGATAAGTCCTAGATTTAAGTATATTTTTGTTTCCTGATTTATACATTTTTTTCTTTATATACCTAATATTTACTTTTAAGTACATATAAATATTTCAATTTATTATATTAAAGCCATGGGGTGTATATTAAACCATAGGCACCTCTTAACTCAATATAATAATTTATATATAATCTTAATGTAAGAATGTTTGTAAGTTCAATCCACCGGGTAGTTTGAAGTTGCACGATAAAAATATAATAAAATAAATAAAATAAAATAAATAAATAAATAAATAAAAATAAAAATAAGTTATATATATATATACATAATTTTATTTATTTAAATTATTTATTTAACTTTAAACTATATAATTATTAATGCCAACATATTTCTTCATAAGCCTGTATAAAATTATTGTCTCATACGCTAATTATACTAATAATTATTAATAGTCATTTTCGTGTTCATTATTTGAGAGGGGATTTTTTTTTGTTTTCTACCTATCATGTTCTCTGCCCAAGAGGTGAATAGTTGTTTATTGTGATAAGTAGTCCTTAACTGGATACTGATAATGGGCTAGCATACTAGTAAGACTAGGGGTCCGGCGAAAATAACCGTGTGCGCTGGTGCCAGTGGGAAGGGAGGCGAGCACATGGTCACCCATCAGGACCAATTCAGTACAGGTTGTGACTTTTATTTTATTTTCTCTCGCTTCATTGTATCTATGATCCGATGTAAAGGGTCATCCAAAAAACGCGCCTAAATGTTTCTTTTAAATAAAACACAAACTATTTGCAATTTTTTCAAGCCGTTTTTTTTTATTAAAAGTATGATCCATTACAATTATACGTGGAATAGAATATCATTCAAGTGTCCACCACGACTGCGTCTGCAGGCATCAATCCGAATATCGAAATTTTCAATGACTTTCCGACATGTTGCTGGTGTTATTTCACGAATTGCAACTTGAATGTTGTTCTTTAGATCATTAATTGTTTGTGGCTTGTTAGCATACACTTGACTTTTCAAAAAACCCCACAAAAAAAATCTAATGGTGTTAGATCACATGACCTTGGAGGCCAATTGAAATCTGAATTTCGTGAAATTACACGTTGAGGAAATTTTGATTGCAAAAACGTAATGTTTTGTCGAGTTGTGTGATATGTAGCACCGTCTTGCTGGAAATAGACGTCAGACATATCAATATGACTCAACTGTGTCCATAAAAAGTCTCTCAACATTGATTGGTATCGCTCAGCATTCACAGTAACAGCATTTCCAGCATCATTTTCGAAGAAGAATGGCCCAATGATTCCATTTGCCCAAAATGCACACCAAACAGTAACTTTTGGTGGGTGTAGAGATTTTTCATGAATAACACGAGGATTTTCATCACCCCAGATACGACAATTTTGCTTATTGACGAATCCATCCATTGTGAAATGAGCTTCATCACTAAACAAAATTTTGCTTGAAAACAATGAATCTGTCGTTCGTTGTTCAATAATCCAACTAGCGAAATTACAACGTTGTAAATGGTCTCTTTCTTTCAATTTCTGGGTCAATTGAATTTTGTAAGCGTGTAAATGCAATTCTTTATGCAAAATCCTCCATAAGGAGCCATAAGATATGTCCAATTCTTGCGAACGACGCGAAATTGATGTTGTCGGTTCATTTTCTACATTTTCACTAAAGCAGCAATATTTTCATTTGTGCGTACAGTTTTTGGTCTTCCACTTTTTGGTTTATCAGTAACACAACCAGTTTCATCGAATTTTTTCACTAATCTTTGAATTGAAGATTGATTTGGCCGATTATTTACACTAAAAAAATCACGAATATTGCGATGGGTATTTTTCAAAGAACGCCCATTTTCATAAGTTTTAATGAAGTAAACGCGTTGTTGCAATGTGTACCTGTCCATGGTTAAAATTGTACTACCTTCTAATAAAACAAAATGGCTTATGTCATTTGAAAAGATGTCACGTGTAAAAATTATATACTGCTGACATCTAGGCGTCACATTTGGATGACCCTTTACTTAAAATAATTCCAAATTCAAAATAATCTTACTTATTCCTTTGTTTTTGTTAATCCATGTTCTTAACAATTGGACTCGTTGAACCCAATTGTTAAGAACTTTTTTTTTTTTTTTTTTTTATAGTTTACAAAAATTTAAAAATCTTTTCGTTATAAACTAGTTTGTTCTAAACTGGTCAAGAAAGGGTTCCATACTGATTAAGAAAGTTAATCGGTTACCAGAAATGCAATTTAATTCGATTTACATCGAGTCAACTCAAGAGGTAACTAATTCACAACTACACGTACGAGCAATAATGTTAACACACAGAGTTAAGAAGCTGTCAAACCAGGAACTATGTTTTAAATATAAGATATACATTTAAGAACTATAAATCTTATTATGAATGGGCTAATCCTCAAAATAGGGTGTATAGCTCACACAAAAAATTATTGTAAACAAACAAACAAATAAACCCGTTTCTATAGGTATGCACTAGCAGCACATCCAGCTCTCGTTAGCCAGTGACAAGAACTACGCCCAACCGACTTCACACTAGCCAGCAAACGTGATGCAGTCACTATTTTAAAGGCTATAGAGAGAATCTGCATAGGAATGCAAACTGACCGCAACAAAAAGAAGTTTCATTCCGTTACAACGTCATTTTGAAATAAACCATTCCAATTTATGTTCAATTTCAGAGTGATTAATAAGGTTGGTTTAAACTGATTATTACGGATACAGGATGGAGTTTGGGGCTCTCTATATGACACCTGATGTCGAATTGCATTAAAAAACGCCATTACCATCACCTGGAATTCTATATATGGTATTTCCAAAGATTGGTGAATTAACGAGTAATAGTGAAGTTTTATAATATTATACCGGGATGTGATTGTGGTCAGTTAGGCTGAATAAAATGAAATGAAGATATTTTATAAACTATAATTTTTTCATTCTTGATCGTGACATCTATGAGCGAAAGGGAACATTTATTAACATTTAATTCATTTTTCTATATTTAGGATAACAAGTTCGGCAAACATAGGCTAAAATCGCGGAATCATATTGACTTTCACTAACAAAAATACGATTTGTGGCCACTAATATTATTTGAAGTCGTATCACTTAGTGTAATGCGACAATTGTCATGTCCATATATTAATTGGTATTCTCTTAAGTCGGTTCAAGTGATATGTTGTGACAACAGTCACATAGCCTATTTATCTGGCAATGCCTATAAATTGTGTAAAACTAACATTTTAACAATTATCAAAAAGTATCAAATTGTTGAATCTAGCTGCCAAACACATACTATAAACTCCTTGGCTAGACGAAACCTCTATGATGAATTATAAGTATTCAAACAACACTCCATACTCCCGAATGACGCTAATGACGAGAAAATCCTTGCAAGCTCATTTTTACGGAGTTTATACGACACCCGATAGGATTGATCATGGTCGATTAAAAAATTTGAGTTGCAATTTGAATTGCGCTAATGGCGGCAGAATCAGGCTTAGTTTAACTTCATTTGTACGATACCGCTTACCATTGAGCATAGTTAAAAGATATCTGCTTCTGGCTACTCCCAAAATCGAAAAATATCATAAACTTTGCAGCTTGGATTATTGTTTTTGAGATCCGAGAGAGCCTCGTTAGTAACTCCTAGGTGCACATTCCGAGTTGGAACTCTAATCTGAATTGTGCCATTGCCTTCTAAAACCGATTATTGGTTTTGAGTACTGAGAGAGGGAGGCTCTATAGAAACTCCACAAGTGGTAAAAAAGCACACTTATCGTTCAGGCATGTTTCCCAAAAAATATACTGACTTAATAGTGAAATTAAAATATATCTAATGGAATCCAACTCTTGGAGGTGGTCCAAACAAATAAGTATTTATTTAAATAGTTTTCGAACTTATTGGAAAAAACAGGGAGTTTTGAAATAAATATCAGAACTGCTTTCGACTCTTTTAAAAATGGGGAATTGTCAAAAACTTTACAGCTTCTGTATGAATATGGCTTTTGAGTTCAGTTGATAGTGTTTGTCCTAGTTTCACTCATCAAGGCAACCAAACATTCGAAATAAATAAAAAACATAATAATAAATATAGGTAACTTCTGAAATTAAAAAATTGTCATAATTTAATTAGTTATTTATTTGAATCTATTAATTTCATAAATAAAAATCCTTACGCGTCACTTCAAGTTTTTGAATGATGAAAAATAACCGTTTCAAACACGATGTATATCTCCTAGAAATGCGATTATTGTCACATGAAACGACGACTGTCACATCAAATGACCTTGGGAAGGCCGAAAGTTGATTGTCAAATCAAATGACACGACTAAGGGAAGAGAGGTGTATATATGAACAATTTGTAATTACCCGGGGTGTAGTACTAATATTATATTTTTTTTGGACAAAATTAACCCTTTATCGCAAATAGGTTCGCCAACCCTAGTATATGTTGAATATAAAGGGTGTTTTTTTATAGAGTTACTGTATGATGTCGGCCATGTAGCCGCCACGGCTGGCGCATACAAGGCGCAATCTGGAACGCGAATTTCCATAAACTTTTCTTTAATTCTTGCACAAGTTTAATCTTGAAAGCTGTTGAGCCAAGATTCTTTAATAAAATCTTCCGCATAGTGGAAGGAGACGACCAGTTACTGAGAACGGCGACGAATTGATTGATTTGGATCTTCAATGCTTTTTCTTGTACCGCATTGTCAGTGCACACTGTCTGGTGACTCACGGGATACACATTATCATTAAAAGTAAATGTGGTCCGAAAAGAATCTATTGTTATTCGGCCTGGCCGCTCTGAGCGACGATTATGTACGCCATAAAATGGACGAAGTACACAATAAGCTGGACGAAAATAACCATTATTTTGATAACAAATATCAAACTATCAGCTGTTAAATGGGTTGTCAAATAAAGCAGTGTTGCCAACTCAAAGTTGTGAACCTCCCCTTTATATACGATTTTAACCCAACGATATGAAATGAGCAAGTAAACCGTCATACTCTTGTTGTGTATATACATATACTAAATTATATTAAAATCTTAATTACCAGTATATAATATACTGAATTCTGTAATCCTATTTTTACTAATTTTTTCTGTTGTTTCCCAGTATCGTATATAATTATATAAAACAGACATTTAGGGCGTGAAGAGTAAGTAAATTAACAACGAAACATAAAAAAGAAACTTTTCCTTCATCATTCGTTTCCATTGCACATGGAGCTTTAAAATTTAATTCCAATATACAACTCGGTTAATATTGTCACTGAGACATTACTTGTACTATGTAGCTGTGCGGCTAGTTTTTCAACGAATTGGTTTGTTTAATCCAAGTCCATACTTTTATATAAAGTTGGTACTGTTTAAACACTGACGAAACACTTTTTTGTTTAATGCTTTTCTCTGTATCTTAAGTATATCTTATAAATTTTTAATTGAATTTTTATAATAGCGTATCTGTATATATATTTAACACAAAGAGGGAGACAATTTATATAAGACAAAAATTTATGTAAGAATGTTCGTCATCAGCTTTTTTGAATTTCCAAAAAAAAATCGTTTTTTGAATAATTAAAGAGGATTAAAATTTAACATTTTATTAATGATATAGCTGATATGTCACTCGGTTTAAGATTTATATATTATAAGTATTTCGTATTAGGGTTAAATATAATACATTGAGTTGAGATATTTTATGGATAGATTTGCCTCTACTCTACTCTAGGCCGAGGAGAATGAGTATATTTTTCGAATGAAATGAGTACTCCATATTGTAAATTATTAAATCCTTATATGTGATATGTAACGATACTTTTGTTCGAGATTAGTGTGAAACGCAAGCACACAATTTATTTGATGTGATGGAAATAGATTTTGTTGAGTTTTCACAAGAATTGTATTGAAGGATGAAGCATATTGACAAACATTATAAGAACGTAATATATATATATATATATATATATATATATATATATATATATATATATATATATATATATATATATATATATATATATATATATATATATATATATATATATATATATATATATGTGTGTGTATATAAGTTAGCAACATGCTTAAACGCCAACCGCTGAGTCAATTTAATTCCTATCATCATGTAGTTCCACACGCCATACTATTGCAACATTAACAAATCGCATTTCCGTTCTAATCAAATTCTTTAGGTAAATCCGAGAATGCTGACATTAACATTTATTTTAGTATAAGAAGGAAAAATTGTTAGATTTAAGTTAGAGTAAGTTTATACCTAAAATTGTATTTACGTAAAATTTGAATAGTAAAATCATTTTTTTAACTCCCCGAAACCTCGTTTCGTTAACTGGCGCCGAAACAGGGACCAGTTAAAATAAACAGTGTAGTAAAAAATTAGGTGATTCTGAGTGCTTCAAACTTTATAATACTTTACACATGGGAACAAAGTGTTTCTGATTTTATACACATGAGAACATAGTGCTAATCGAAATTAACTACACCGTATACGTGCGACAGAGAGTGATCATAGTGCTACAAGTAGGCTGTTTGCCACTATCAACGCTTACGGCTAAAAGTGAGAAACACTAATCATCCGATAGCAACTAACTGGTCCCAAGTGTACTGCACCCGGAGTGCACTTTAAAAACACCTGAAGAGATTCTAATCTTCAGATTTAACTCGACGTAAAGTCTTAATAGTGAAGAATCAACGTACCACAAGTAGGCCGTTTTCAACTATCAACGATAACAGCCACACGTGAATAATACGTTTTCAGCCACAAACAAAAAAATAGAAAAACGCAAATCTCTCAAAGTAATAACATAAACCTATAAATAAATAAGTGAACTGATAATATAAACAAGTGAAATAAGTAAAGATATTCTTCGAAATAACTTATATAATAAAACTTCTATAATAAAGATTATATAAAAATTCGTTAAAAGTGAAAATAATTGACAATAAAAATAAAAACAGCTCACTGGAGCTATCAACGCCCAAATTGAAGTAACGAAAAAACTAGTACAGCGCATAGCTAAATTGGAAAACCCGGTCATCACCAAACGTTAAACACCGGCTGCACCAAGAAGAGAGCAAGATTTGGCCGACATAAGCAGGTTCCCCGATTGTGTGAAAAAATTACAAATGTTTGACGGCAATCCAACTAAATTCATATCTTGGATTCACAACGTGCAGAATATCCTAAAGAATTACGAGATAGTAAAAAAAACTACTTATATGGTGCAAAAAAGATAAAAAACGTTACGGATCATCAACCCCATACCTTCTCAATAAGTAACCGTAACCACAATGCAAAATTAAAACGATGGAGATCTCGTCTGGAAGAATTTAACTATAAAATAATCTATAAACCCGGATCCATTAACAAGGTAGCAGATGCATTATCACGATTAGAGCTAGAAACAAATATGTTGTCAACAGACGAGACAATTCATAGCGCAGAGCAGGACAATACCAATCTACAATACCAATCTAATACCAAACGTATTCAAAAATCAAATCTCGGAAAACAAAGACGTTTATGCTCATGAGGAACCCCATCCTAACTACCAAAGGCATTTCATCGGCGTAAACCAGGTAAACAAAGAAACACTGGCGGGAGCTGTAAAGGAAAAACTAAGCCCAACAGTGATTAATGGAATCAAAATCCCGGAAAAATTTATCCAGATGTTACAAGAAGTATTCATGGAACATCTTAGTGAGTACAAACTTCGATTAACACAAAGGATTGTGCAGGACATAAAATGTGAGGAAAATAAATTCAACATTATTCAGACAGAGCATAAAAGAACCCATAGAAATTTTCAAGAAAATAAAGAATAAATTTCAGAGAAATATTACTTCCCACAAATTGCTAGCTTTAAAAGAAACTATCCAGGGAACTGAGAAACTTATCGTACAAAAAAAATACGACCGTCATCCCGACAAAATTAAACTACAACAAACACCAATCCCAACATATCCCTCGGAGATCATTCACATGAATATAATTAACATCAAGAAAGAAAAATTCGTTACCTGCATTGAAAAATTCACCAAGTTCTCGAAAATGTTTCATATTAAAGATAGATCAGCCACACATCTAAAAAGCAAGATCATAAAGATACTACACTATTTCATCGCACCGTGAAAATGATAACGAATCGTGAAAATGATAACGAATCAAGTTTCGTTGGTCCCATGATAGCTGACTTCATCAAAACACTAGGAAAACAAATCTATCTCACACCCTCTCAAAAAAGTGAAGTAAACGGCACGTTGAAGAGAGTCCATTCAACAATCATCGACAAGATGCTTAGTGAACGAATATAAAGACTAGAAAAGATCTAGTCTGCATTGCGGTAGATAGATACAATAATACAATACATTCAGTCACCTGGAAAAAACCCAGTGACCTATTCTTCGCAAGAACCAACTGCATCAACTATCAGGGTCTACTAAATTTCAGGGACAAGGTGAATGAAGACATAGTACAAAGGATACAGGATTCTCAACGATCCAATCTACGACGGGGAAATTGAAAAAAAAGCAGAACCAAAAACTTATGAAGTCGGAGATATAATATACGTGGCCGTAAAACAAGTTCAAGGAAAAGAATCAAATTTATAAAAAGCAGATTAGAAACCGAATGAGATATAGCTTTACAAAAAAAAATATGTGAAGATGGAGTTCAAAATTACACAGCTACTGATGCAATACAACACTGTGGAAATATGTAATGAATCAATCCTTATGAAAGACGCGCATGAAATATTTAGACTTTTCAAGAAAATGAGAAGTCAAGAATTCTGCAGAATATGGTAAAACCATCTAAGCTCCTTATGGAAGTCAGGGCTGTCAACGTACTCAAACTGGAAGGACGGCCCCAAGAATACTTCAAACAATCGTAAGTGTGGAATACATTTTAATAGTTTTTAAGATTTGGTCTAGTATTCTAGGTATGTATTAGAAGAAGATGTAATGCTGGATTAACATCACTTTAACATATTTGATGCATACAATGTGATGTTGAAAATTCAAAAGAAGTTTATTAGGGAATTTGCCATAATTACTATACTTGACGTTTTTAGTTTCAGTTTTAGACTACAACGATCTTTGAAGTTGTTATAATTGCTGGTAATTCACTGCTCTGCACTTTGTATGGACTTTTTACATTTTTAATTTATTTTATATAATATTATTTCGAACAAGAGCCAAGCATTTTATAAGTTTGAAAAATTTCTAAATCTATTCAACATATATACTCGTATGTTATGTCTCAAGCCGCTTGTGTTACATTTTATAAAAATTGGAAACAAAACAAAAGATCAAACGAAAAACAAAATTATAGGAAAATCTTTACTGTGTTTTCCGAAATTTAATATTTATTTCGTTTATCTCCTTGATGTTATACACTTCTCTGTCGTTATTTATTTTGTCAGGAAATAAATGAAAAATAGCAGACACTAATTATAAATGACGTACATATATACAGCAACATTTTAAATTGGTCAATTAAAAGAAGAAAAACAAAACCTTCCAATGGTATTAATAACGAAAGCTGTGAAGTGGTTGCTGTACTGTCTTCTGTTCGATACAATAAATACGAGTACAATCTCTATATACAATGTTCAATTCGATAAAATCAGAAATGTGTAAAGTACATTTTATGTCGTAATCACTTAAATTGTTGTTTTTGCTAATAGTTCATGTGTAAAATTGATTTAGATGGTTTCTGGTACATAGTTACAATTTCTTTGTAATTTGAACAATATAAAATAAGATAAAAGGTTTTCCAATAAGAGGTTTCATTTTGATATAAGAGAAGTCAATTAATATTTATTTCATTATCAAGAAGAAGGTATAACCAAATGGCCGCCATGACTGCGCTTGCAGTACCAAATCCTTTTCGTGATATTTTCCTAGACCAATTAGCACATTTGCGGCTGTATATCCTCGCTCATCCCGGAATTCCATCTTTAAGGTCTTGAATCTATTCTGGAGCATTGGCATACACATTATCGTTCACCTGGCCTCAAAGAAAAAGTCTAGGTGGTCATTAATAATACCTCTTCAAGAAATAACACGGCCCTAAAACTTTTCTTGCAAAATGGTTCGTTGCTTGTGTGGCACGTATCTTCGTCTTGCTGAAAGTCGTTCACATCAATATCTTAAAATTTCGGCCAGAAAAAATCATTAATCAATGCGTGAGATATCACGAGAGGTACCCATAGCAGCAAAAAGAATCGAGGGTCTCGATTCAGGCGTAAACGTTCAGCTAGTGAAGGCTAGATGACGGGTGGTGATTTGTGCAACAAAACGTCGTTTGAGAGTTTCGTAGTTCCCGAAATCTCGAGCCGCTGAGTAGAATAGTTTTCGGTTCGCCAACCAGGAGCAAAAGAATAAAAAGTAAGAAGTAAGAGTTTTCTTTGTATGTTCCAATTTCCCGCTTTTGTTTTTTATTTCCCTAAATTTCCCGACCCTATACAATTTCCCTTCATTCCAAGGCATCGGGTTGATTTCCTTCGAGTCGCGTGGTGGTTTCTTTTGTGGTATCAGTATAGGTAGCCCGCCCAAG
Organism: Tipula lateralis; assembly: GCA_963932295.1. Classification (NCBI taxonomy): domain Eukaryota; kingdom Metazoa; phylum Arthropoda; class Insecta; order Diptera; family Tipulidae; genus Tipula; species Tipula lateralis. The sequence goes on from OZ010738.1 coordinate 146,233,693, forward strand.
TCCACTCGCTCAAACCAAGAGCAAAGCCGGACACACGTACTGGCGCCCAACGGAAATAATCGTGTTTTTGTGTTATCTTCCCAAGCCACAACCGCGACCCAGGAGAGCACGTTACATGCAATCACACTGCCAACCCAAAAAGAACACCAAACAGTGACACGTTGAGTATATGTAGAGACTTATCAACAATCATTCTTGGATTAGAAATATTACAGTAGCCTCCGAGGTGAAAATGGTTCTCATCACTGAAAATTAATTTTTGGTGAACATTTTGATCATTTTGATGCATTTGAAGGACCCAATCAGCGAAGATACGACGGATATGGTGATCGACCGGTTTATGTTCTTGTGTTAACTGAAATTTAGAAGCCTTAAGACTTAAGTCTTTATGCAAAATACGGTTTGTGGAATGTATAATTTCAAAAGGCCAATTGTTAAATGATGACAGCTTCAAAATTGATAGCTGCCGAAATAGCAGGCTATTCAAAATAAAACCTCTTATTGGAAAACCCTTTATAACAAAAATTATCTTTGATCTGTTGCAACGTTCTTACAGTATTTATCGGAACCAGCAAAATCTCGTTTGTTTTATGTTGGCACGGCTGGTACATAGAAAAATGCAATTCGCTAAACCTCGATCATATTTCATTTTTGCGCTCAGTGAAATATGAAAACAAAAAACAATTGTCACGGAAGTAATTTTCACCAACAATTGTGGACATTCAATTGCACGTACATACAATACATATCCAGATATATGTTTGGGATAGGATGTGCGACGAACAGCTAAAGAAATGAAATAATATTCTATCCACGGAAGTTTTTGAAATAAATTTGATGTCAGCGCAAATATAAAATGGTGTTTTGTATATCAAAAATGATAAATTCACGTTTTTTTTGTTTGCTGGTGCGGTGTATGTACGCTTAATGTTTTGGTATATATGTACTACATGTACTCGTATAATACCAACAGGATGTTGTGAATCATTTTTTGCGTGATGTTCCTTTATTTATTTATTACGTTTGTGGTCTTAAATTATTTATATCGGTGAACGATGAAAATCATAAAAATGTTCAGAAAATATTTAAATTCCCGACATTATCCAACAAAGCCATAAATAAGTGATTAATGTTGAAATATACGTCTGCGGATGTTGTGAATTTGTCGAGAGGCTAATAAATATATATTCTTCTGTAGTGGGATTGTAATACATTGTAATACATACGTAGAAAAGTTAGTAAAGTCAAAAGATACATATCTGGCAAAAATATACGGTATCTGATAATAATATTCGTGAGTCTTCCGTTTGAGATAAAGAGCAATGCGGACAGCTGCAATATCAGCCAAACTTCACTCCTCTTGTAAAAAATTCTACCACTGGCGACATTAAGTCCAGCAACCGAGCCATCAAGAAGATAAGCTTTGTGATCTTAGCATAAATGTCGTTAGATTTTCAGTCTATTTAAATAAAACGGATACAATTGGATTCATCACACTGATATTCGCTAAAACCACACTAGGTTCCTCTGTGGGATGATTGGTAATCAATTTCTTGTTTAAGAGATAGCGACGTCACTCCTAGAGCTGGCTAAAGTCCCACAAAGGCGGATGTCGCACTCAAGTGAATGAGATGAGTGGGTATCCAGTAAAGTCTAACTTTATTCAGCCTGCCTAGTCGATTTAAGACACTTATCGTTTCCAAAATAAGTTTCGATGAAACAGTATTGGAACCAATCGGCTTTAGGGCAGCCTGTCGGTCAGAAAAAAATGTAGAAACAACAATCTCTGCAATTTATCTCTTTTACAAAGAGTACTGCTTTCAAATTTGCAGCAGTTTCTGCCTGAAAAATAGTAACTTACCTACCAAGCGGGATAGATAATTCAACCTCAGGATTAAGTAAAGATTAACATCTCGTTGACGGAGGAGTAGGATGGGCTGTTATAGTCCCATATGTGATTTCCAGTAATAGTTACATGAAATAATTTCCCGAAGACGAGCTTCTTCACCATGATGTCTGAGGGCATGGGGGCAGTTGTGTACCGGCCAACCTTCCTCCATAGCTGACAGTGCCTGAAAGGGCCAAATAGATTGTCTTTACATTGTAAGCGAGCGGCTGTTTATGCTGCACATCTTCTGATCCAACGATCAAGCGGTAGCAGACCCACAGTTATCTCAAGAACTGCAGTGGTGTGCATAGCTACTACAATACCAAGACAAACAAGTCTTTGAAGATGGTTAAGAGGTTTCCCTCCAATCCCACTCATTGTTCTAGGCCACCAAATGAATGCGGCAGACGAGAATATGGGTCTGATCACTGAAACGTATAGAAAATACACGCGTCTAGGTTTCAGGCGCCATGATTAACCAAATGATTGTATTTTCAGTAAATATTGCATGCTTTGTTGCATTTCTCTTGTATATGTTTTTTTTTCAAGTAATCTTCCGACCTAACCAGACCTCTAGATAGTTGACTTCCGAAGAGAGTGAGATCGTGTGAGCCCTAACTTTTGAAAGACTAAAGTTTCCAAGACTCCCGAGTCTAGTGAAAAGAACCATCTCAGTTTTCCTAGGATTGATCCGGGTCACTACACCAGGCTACAATTATGTTAATCGCAGTTAATGCATTCGATCACATATTACATCCGTAATTTGGCCTATCAGTAGTATGGTGATATCATCAGCATAACCCTGGCAGAAAAATCCGTAGTCGTTTAGTTGGACTAGGAAGTTGACCATAAGAAACCACAAGAGTGGAGACAGAACTCTCTCTCCTCTCCTCTGAGGACATCCCTTTCGGGGGTCACCGTCGTTGTATCACTACCTAAGTCTGCAGTAATTCTCCTTGACGTAAGCATGAAACTAATCACCAAACAAATGTGGTCTCTATGTCATGTCTTTCAGCTGCAGAGATCATTGCATTGAAGGACGCATTGTCAAAAGCGCCTTCAATGTCCAGAAACGCTCCCAGGGCAAATTCCTTGGTGTCCAGTGATCTTTTAATCCGTCCAATGACTTCAAGGAGTGCTCATGTTAATTTTTGGTCAACGGCGAGAATCGAACTCGAGACCACGGCGTGGTTCTAAACTTTCTTAACCATTAAGCTACAACCGGCGAAATTTTCATTTATATCGTCTAACTATGTTGGATGCCCTGGTGCGTTATCAATTAACAGTTAACGCTAATATTGCAAAATTTTGTGACTCTCACAGTACTTTTTAAAATCCTGGTTCGTTCAAATTCTCTCCCATCCCGAAAACATAACTCTAGTCACTTAAGCTTTTGAATGTCCAGAAACGTTCCCAAGGCAATTTCATTGTTGTACAGTGATCTTTCAATCCGTCCAATGAATTCAAGGAGTGCTTATTCAACAGATTTGTAGTTGTATTCAACTTTCTAGTATGCGTATTGTTTGGAGCGTATGGGATTAACTAAAAGTGCATTATCCCTGAAATGCCTGTCAACCAATCACTCTAACCATTTAAGTAGAAAAGACAAGCTGATAGGCCGAAAACTTTATTGCCTGGGCATATCTAGACTTTACATCCTTTCTGGAACGATGAACACTACCCTGACTTTTATCCAAGATCTTGGAATGTACCCCAGAGTCAAAATGGCTCTGAAGATATGTTCAAGGTGGTCTAGGATAATTTCCAGTCCTTCCTATAGGATACCCAGGAATATCCCGTCTGGACCTTGTTTTTAAAATTTTGAGAAAGAACCGATGCTCCATCGGATTCTGTCATTTGTCATCACCTTCGTCACCAAGCTTCAATTTCTGAAACTTGGTAGTTCGTGTGTTGATTTCCATCAATTTTATTTGAATTCTCATTTTCGGGAAAATGAGTTTTTATTAGTACATCTAAAGCTTCCTGATTTGTTCTGGTGTGGGTTGCTTCAGGTTTCTGTAGGGCTCCGATAGTGACCTTCTTACTGCTAGTGGTAATATTAAAAACAAAAGGATCGCAAAAACCAGAGCCTGTGATGCTAAGAAATTTATGAATATCAAGCCCACTAATTGAATTGGAACACATATATTGAGAAAAACTAGTTCCTCATCAGTAGGAAATCAATTGGCTCATTCAGACTCAGTAAATCAATTATTTTATAATTTTATGAGTTTGAACCAACCCTCACTCGAATTAAATTCTTCTTCGAAACTCCTGGTTTTTTGTTGGGACAGAGTATGATCATTTTATTGAGTGGCATGCTTTTCTGGAGTTCAATTCAATCCACATTAAAAAAAATAGATTCCATTTTAACTAATAGCGAATTTCTTGTTTTAACGTTGTGTTTGATCCAGATTGCAACTACTACTGTTGAAGTGGCCAAATTTAACATTCCCTCAATCTGTTATGTTTTCTCTGGAAAATGATGCAATTCAATTTTATTGTATTAATACGTTTAGTAACGCAAGTTGAAGTGGCGCATGTTGAAAAGACGCAATTCGTGTTCTTAGTGTATGTCATTTTAGAATTTCGAGTTTTTTTATAATTTTGACACTAGATAATATAAGTGAAATTCAAGAATGCGTTTCCAGATTACTTTAATTATTTTTTAAATATATAATTCGGTTAGATATCATCTGGTTTAGGTGAAGGTTATGAAATTGAGTAATGAGTAAGGTACAAATTATTGGCTTTCTATACTTTGTCATTTTTATTGATTTAATTACAATGTGATAGTTTCGTTGTCACTTTTCTAAACTGCAACTGGCACTCTATAGGCAAACTAGCTGGCCCAGCGACCAAAATAAAACACTAAATCTTATTGATTTCAAACACCAGACCAAATATTTCAAAAGACCACTAACGCACATACCACCAATAAGAAGAAATAATAGTCACCTTGCTAAAACTAAAGAAGAAAAAGCAAATAGTTTTGCAAATCATTTGGAGCGCACGTTATATATTACAAGATATATATTGATTAAAAACCATACCTCTATACCTTAAGACAGGAAATCTTATTACCTTCAGGATATGACTTGATAACTAGAGATATTCAGATGGAATAAATATTTATGTCCCTTTTCTAACACTGCGGAAGTAATGATATCTAAACCAGGTAAGCCAACAAATGAATAAACCTCATAGAGGCCAATTTCGATTCTTCCAATTGCGATTAAAACGAATAAACCTAAAATTTAAAGTCAAGAACCCTTCCGTCCTGTCAGTTTGGATTAAGAGAGAAATACTCCACAATCGACCAGGCCCATATGTTTAACAGATGTATTATAAAACTCTTTAGAGGAAACAAAAATTTGTTGAGCCAGTTGAGTATTACGAACAGTTTAAGTCATACTTGAAAGGGAAATACTGTAGAGCTAAACAGGAACGAGTTTACTCCAGCACAAAAAAAGGCAAAGCAAGAGTCCTACAGGAAGTGTTTCAGGGTCATTCTTTTTTGTACTGTTTACAAGCGACTTACCGCAGACGAATAATACAACTATCGCCACGTTAAATGACACTGCAATTCTTGCTGATGGTGACACAATCGATGAAGTACAAATAGCCAGATATAATATGCAAGTTTGGTTAGCTAAGTGGAGAATTAAAGGTAATGAACCGAAGTCTACTCATATTAATTTCACTAGTAGATCAAGAGAACCAATACCTGTGACGCTAAATAATATTCCTGTACCACTTGCAAATCAAGCAAAATATCTTGGTTTGAATCTTGATGCAATATTAAAGTGAAAAGTACACGTACAAAAAAGAAAAGGAGCTCCAACTAAAATATAGGAAAATGTACTGTCTAATGGAAAGAAACTCAGTTATCCATAGTAACGTTATGCTTTATAAACAAGTGGTCAAGCTGGTCTAGACATATGGTATTCAACAATGGGGATGCACTAAAACCAGCTCGGGGAGGCACTAAATTAAACGCGGAATCAATACAGTCGCAGAGGTAATAAAGTGATATACTCAAAAGCATCAGGAAAGGCTCCATCATAACTCTATAATATTGAAGCTGTAGAACTATTTCATCAAGAGGGTATCACAAGAAGACTTAAAAGACTAAAACCTTTTGAGTTATATGAATAGTCCGCAAAAGGCAAAATAAACCAAAACAACACTAGTACTATATTCTTGGTTTCGTCCTGATTTATATTCTTCTTAATCAAATAATAAATAAATACATGTAAAGCCCTTTCCATTATGTTTTCCCTCCATTTGACATACACGTAAAGGTACAATAGCAACATCGTTTGTTTACCACCCCACAGTATTATGTTTAAAAACAATTGATTTTATATTTCATTTTAATGAAGTGTGTAACGTAAGATTTGCTAATTATTAAAACAAATAGACAACAAATTGAAACGATATAATTTTCACACAATATGAGTTTTTAATTAATTACATACGAAATTTTGGTATCAATTAGAAAAACAACAATGCATGTATATAGATCGAAAGGAAAATCTTAAATTTCAGTTTTCCACCCAAAATAAACAAACGAAACGGTATAATGCGATATTTTTTTTTATTTGGGTATTTCTTCAAACAAATTTTCAATTCGACCATTTTGCTTCTAATGTGTTGACAAATAAATTTAAATTAAAATTGGAAAATAAAACTTCCACTTTGTGCTGAAATTATACAAATAATTGAATACGAACTTATATCTATATAAAGATGGGGAAAAAATTTAGCCCCATTTTCTTCTTCATCTTCATATTTTTATTTTAAATTAAATAAGTTTTGCTTATATAGAGATATACAACACAGATCAAAATCAAGTATTTAATATTTTTTTTACTTTACAAAAAGATAAGAAAATAAAGTCACCCTACTTGTTTTTGTGTACTTCTTCTGTTAAATAGATAAGAAAAAAATAAGACCATTGAATAATTTTACTTGTACATGAAGGAAAAAAGAAAATTTAATTTGATTTTTATTTCAATTTTTTGTTCGGCCCCATTTTTGTTTTTTTAAATGGTTGAAATTTTAAAAATTTGGATTTTCTCCCCGATATTCACGAATAACAAAACTCAGGTAAATTATTGAAATATATTTAAGTATTGTTCGGACAATGGGTAAGAAAATCTTGTATACAGTAAATCAATTTACTTATTTTCTGGTCGTTAATAGACTTTTTCTTTTTCCATAGTGTTGGAAGATTAGGACGGTGATTGATTTTGAATGGGCGCAAATAAGTTGTGTTCTTTGTTCTAATCTCGCATTGTATTATTGGTATGACAGATGTGCGGTGTAATGATGAGTAGAACCAGAACCGACTAACTCGCACCAAGATCTCATTGTTTTGAAACAAATAAAAAACATAATCGGGTATAATCATTTCGTAAAACAAACAAATAATTAGAAATTCATTAGTGCGTTATTTGACGTCAAGAAATCAACTCCACCCCCAGCATAACAAAACCTCATACACACGCACCCCTAACACAATAAGCAAATATAATTATATCCCATTTTCAAGATTAATGGATCAAATTTCCATGTTTTTTCTTTTCTTCTTGAGTTCTTCTTCCTTTTCTTGTGCTTCACATATTTATATATATATATATATATATATATATATATATATATATATATATATATATATATATATATATATATATATAAATATATATATATATATATATATATATATATATATATATATATACATATATATATATATATATATATATATATATATATATATATATATATATATATATATATATATATATATATATATATATATATATATATATACATTTTTATTATGTAATATTTTAATTCTATGGTAAAACTCATAATTATGGTTTCAAATATTTTAAATTATATAAAATTAAATGTTTGTTGTTATTGTATAAAATTATATAAATGTGCAAAATTAGAAAGCTACAAAAAAGAAGTCTACAATTTATGAGATAAACTTTTTTGTGTTATTTTAAGTTAATTAGAATATTTTATAAAAATTTACTTCTTACACAAATTTATATACGAGTATAAGCTGAGCATATACAGACAAAAATTCATGTTTAATTAATGTTGTGGTCAAAAACATAGTATTGATTTGTGGGATTTTAAAGTGTTTTTAAAAAATATTAAGATGTGGTGTATCATAAATCCTATATATAAGAGTATATGTTTAAAAAGAAAATTATTATGTTCACGTTTGATTGCCTTCCCAGGGCATGTGCTAAGATTATTTTTCATTTTTTCGAATTTTGTTGTTTTTGATATTTATATAACGAAAAATAAATTTTTTTTTTCATATGACGCCTCAAAATCTGATGTCGAGTACATACATATCATATATATATAGGTAATAATAATAAATCATGATTTTATATATCCGTTCAAGTGTTGTACACGGCGTTATATAGCACAATGAAAACACGAAAATCCAGACTCGATACATAATATTTGTAATTCAGCATGTATTGTAACGTACATATATATGTAATGTATCATACATATTTTATTCGATATATAACGAACATGAGACGGATTTATTGATTTCATGAATTATTATGTGTGTCGGAGGATATCAATTTATAACTTTTGCAATTATAGAAATAACACCTTATATATAACATTGTATGTGAATGAATATTAAATTATTTTTCATTGGAAATGCTTTTTATCGATATCAAGCTAAAACAAAACCGAAAATCATAAAAATCAAAATTGATTACACGCATAGCACGTGCTGTCGAAAAAACAACAATAAATTAAGCGACACTATATAAGGCCATATTCCATGAGAAAAATTGACTTCAGTAAATATTAAAATGGGACAATAACATAGGTTTTATAGTAGTGTAAGTGAAACAGAAAGCTATCTCAGTCAAACTTGACTGGAAAAATATCTGTGTTTGTGGTAGTGCGACTGTCATTAAAAGTATAAAATTGAATACTTTTTATTGCAGTCACACTCAGCCTTCTACATAAAATTTGTGTAAGACAAGGAATTATTTTCGCACACAACCAATTTTATAGTCAAGTGCCAAATAGTCCATATATTATTTTGGTAAATTTATAATTGAATTGAAATAACAATCATATTTGTTTAGCATTGTGATATTTATTCTAAATTTTAATTCACAATTAAAAAAACTCCAAGAATGAATAATTAATGATTTTTTTGGTTATGGTTTCTTAATAATATCAATATTCTGCTATAATTTGCTATAAATAAACAATAACGGAGTTTGAGTTGGAGTTTTATAATTATTTTCTCTTTTCGTCATTTTTGACTGTCAGTCAATTTTTCCCATGGAATAGAGCCTATAAGCTTTCATTTTATAAAAGTAAAGAACCGAGTGGCTCATACAAACAATTTCGTCTGAATATAACTAGATTGACGATTAAATTTTACTATTTCTTCATAGATGGTACTAAATTTCCGAGTTCCGTCGAAAACCGCATTATAATTGTTAGTAATCATTGACAATAATATAAACTGTCAACCAATGCTGTGTTCGTGATGAAATTATTCATCAAAGCATACTTATTCAAATAACTATCCTGGCAAGGTGACCTAGTTTCTACCTCTTTTGGCTGGTTCACGTAAGGGATCAAAAAATGATTCGCGAACCAAACCAATCAAATCATTGGAAACATATACAAATTTCCCCGCCTGTGATGAATTTATTTTAACTTTGGGCAAATTTTGATCGCAAAGAAAATAAAAAAAAAATTCTGAGCAATAAGACATTTCGATTTCTCATTCTGTTTTTTCTTTGCGTGTATATTAATCAATTATAAAATTTATTATACTTTAAACTACAGCTCGGTGCTATTTACACCGATTTTGCAAATGCTTTCAAGTTCAACTAAGCTTTTTTTTAACTAATCTATAGGTGTTATTTTTTTCTGAAATTATTTTTTCTGTAGATATGAATAGCCGTACAGTAATTATACTCTATATCGCCAGACTAGAAGCATTGTCATTTAATGAAGATGGATCTAACTACAACAGAGTTTTAAGTGCTCTGACCTATTCTTTTATATCAATATCTTCGCTTTTAAACGTTGGTCTAAACAACTTCAGTCGCTTTTTGAGCCAGTTCAATGCCTTGTACCAAGTATTTGATTTTGCATTTCAATAAATGCGAATTCGGCGTTATACTTCCTAGTATATATGTATAGTACGGTAATACTAATTACTGGTACAAAGACGAGCTGAGAAAATTCATAATTCGTATATAATCGTGTCTGTTAAAGGTGATGATGTGCACAATAAGATTATATGACTATATGACACAATATGATTATTCTATAATATATCTCAAGAGTAAAGAATTGGTTGTCAATTCATTCAGAGATCCTAAATACTAAGAACAGGTTTTGTAATTTGGAAGTTGTCTGGTACACACTTAAAATGAGCTAGGATTTACGCTAGGGTGGTCATCGATACCGTACAGTTACTGCTTGAGCTGAGAAATGTCGTGATCTATTTACTATTTTAAGAACAACAACATTAGAACTAAGCCCATTGGTAGATTATTAAAGAATCTATTCTGACCAAGAGGAGGCAACTTTTTGACAACATATAAGGAAAACGATAGTTATTTATAAATCAGCCATCTGATACCCAATTTTGGTGTAACGTACTCAAATGTGCCAGCGATCTTGAAGTTCTGCTTCTGGGCCAGTAACGAGTAATCTTCTGATAATTTCATGTGATGTTTGAAGTGGTATTAAGTGTATCCAAAAACGTTCTTATAAATGCGTTCAACCATTGTTTTTTGCGGTTACGTTTGAGTTTTTGGGCAGGTGTAAATAAACAATTTTCGTGAATGGTTGACATCAAGATGATTAAGAGCCTGATATTCGGCGATATAATATATATGAAATAACTGCTATCTTCATCACGTGTAAAACACTATTTTTTTAATCAAAATTTTGGTTATTTCACTAAACTATTAGATTCAATATAATTATAAATATGTAACAGTACCTTATAAATACATTTTCCTTCCCAAATTGTCACCGAAACACTTTTCTGAACGTTTAAAGTAACTGCAGCAGATCACAGGTGTTTATGCCACAATTTACACACTAAAAGATAACTAAAAGATAGCGGTTATTGTCTCTCCCATTGTAAAACTTTTAGTTAGCGGATATTGTTTGAGTAAAATTACGTAAACAGCTATTATTTCTGCAGTAAGCAGGTTTTGAAAACACGTGCGCTGTATTATTTTGATGTTAGCTGATTGAAAAACTCGATTAAATCAAAAATGAAGTTAGCAAGTATTGTCAGATAGCCGGCGATATGCTGTTAGCTAACAATATCCAAATCTCGCGATAAAATATTTAAAGAGTTTTTTCATGACATTTAGTGATGGGACAAATCGATACTTTTGAGTATCGGTATATACCGATACTTTTACAGCGTTAACCTGATACTTTTAACCCGATACTTTTAACCGATCGGTTAAAATATATATATATATATATATATATATATATATATATATATATATATATATATATATATATATATATATATATATTTATATATATATATATATATATATATATATATATATATATATATATATATATATATATATATATATATATATATATATATATATATAATATATATATACATATATATATATATAAATACATATATATATATATATATATATATATATATATATATATATATATATATATATATATATATATAATTTATTTATGTACATCCATAATAAATAAATAGATTTTCATATTCCGTCAATTCCAGATCCAATTCAAAGTTAGTTCGTTTCTAAACATAAATTTCATAACACCAATTTATTAAAAAACACCGACAAAACGAAATACTCATATTAACCGATCTACTCGTAAACACCGATATACAAAAATTAACCGGGTTACTCATAAACACCGACATACTCAAATTAACCGATCTACTCATAAACACCGAAATACAAAAAATTATCCGAGTACTCATTAACACCGACATAGTCAAATAAACCGAACTACTCATAAAACCGATATACTCATATACGTAAAAACAACGATCTACTCATATAAACCGATATTCAATACCAATCTATAGTCTTGCTCGTTCATCTAATACAATAAACATTAAAGTTTATCTATAGTCTTGCTCTTTCCGCAAATACATATTTTCCTTTAAAATAGTTTGCTCTTTTAGCATACACTATACACATAATATGTATTGGTGAATGAATGTTAAAAAACCAACGAAGAGAATGAGAAAACAAAATTAAAAGTAAAAACTCATTTTTGTATGTTTGGTTTGATACGAATACACAATACGGATATATTTGGTTCATTTTAACCTGATAGTTTGAAAAGTACTCAAATGACAATCCGGACTATTTGAGTATCAGGTTAAAAGTATCGGGTTAGAGTAAGTCCGAACATCACTATGACATATGAAACTTCAAGTAAAATAGCTTAATATTTGAGCAATATCTTTTATTACTAACTTCATATTGTGATCAATAATTTTTGATCCCATACTTGAACCCGCCATTATAGTTGCAAAAAATTCCTAATTGATTTATGAATCAACTTTTTTCTGATCTAGTTGTATTTGCATCGCCAATCAAAATTGACTGTCATAAATTTTTGACTGCTATATCTGAGCAAATAAAACCCCTGTCAAAATCAATTCGAATGGGTTTGCTTACTTATTTAATATGGCAACCAATAAGGTTAAAAATCAGCAATAAGTGTTGGTGTTGAAAACAGCATAAATTGAACAGCAACCTCTCAAAATGAAAAACTCGGTGGGTATTAGTTAACTGGCTCAACTAATGCCAAAATTTTAAAAATCGGCGATTAAGTTGAATTTTTTCGAATGAAGCACACAGTATTAGAATGGCTGTTATTAGTATAATACATATAAGTATAATAATTAGAGATGTGCAGTTGAGGAACCATTACCTTCGTTATCTTATTTTATTATTACTGTTTTCTATTGGTAGGTTAGGTTGTTGTGACTGCTATCGCACACTTAGATCGGCGATTGGTCCGTTGTGATACCACTCTTTGTACGGCTATAGGTCCGAGTTTTCGTAGTAACTGATGCCATCTGCGCATTGCATTGCTCCATGTCAGCCTATAGTACTGAAATGGAAGATGGGTGGGCCCATGGATTCTAAACACGACAGGGGATCCAGATATGTTCATTTTACACCACCGAACGCACCGCCCAAACGATCGAAGGTGAAAAGCCCAGTTTGCATTTTGCCCCGAATCGGGATTCGAACCCGGTAACCACTGCGCCACATAGGCGGTTTTCTATTGGTAACTTCTTTTACTCTTTTATTAGAATTATATAGTTAACATGCCTCCTCGAATTCTACCATTTTAATCGATATTCTTTCCGTCCAATACTAGGTTTCTCACAATATTGCCGAATTTCGATAATGGCATGTTGATTGTGGTGTTGCCATTGTTTGACTTCGGTGGTCGAAATTGTTTCAAACTAAATTCTTCTCGGAATCGCTTACACTGTGCTCTAAAGTTCCGGAAGACCTTAACTAAGCGCTAGTGAGGCCTTCAAACATGGTTCATTCTTCTAAATTAAACTACTCAACTGAGCTGTTAAGGACACGGAAAGCAGATTGCATTTATCAAGAACTACAGTTCCTCGGAACATACAGAATGTTCATTTTCATCGTGTAATGATATCATTTTTGTGTTTCAATACCGATTCTTCATTCAACTGTTTCTGAAAGTTTCTGTAAATGGTCCAGTTTAGAAGCTGCATTTATATTTCTGAGCAAATATCCAACAATTTCTTTCGTCTTTTCTGTGAATTGGCCTTATCCGTTCGATTGCGTCCTGCACAATCATATTAAGCATATGTGCGCGAAACAGTCTATATGGGAAATGTTCGCTCCATCGTCAGTTCTAATGATGCAACATGTCATGTACTTTTGTTTTAAAAATTGTATCGGTATGTTTTTCGGAAATACCCTAAGAGTAAAGATTGTTGACAGTTGGGATCAGTAAAATGAATAGTTAATGTCTATTTGTCTTGCATTTTTTCGTCCAGATTCTTTGAATTGGGAACACAAGTCTGTTTATTTGTTTGTTTATATGCAGTGTTTTTTGATAATCAAGGCACTCCCAAAGTCTTACTTTACGTCTTTACAGTGAAATCGAAGAAGTACTGTCATAGGTTCGATTTACATAGAACCATCTACATTTTGCATAGCTCCATGCCAGTATATAGTACTTATATGAAAGTTATGTCAGCCTATAAATTTGAATACTAACAGTCAAAGAGGTATTCATTCATATACTATCGATCACTTCTCTATGGTACACTGACTGATGACATTTAAAACAGGTATTGCATTTTATTGAATTCAATATTCCATTTGAAGGAGACAACTTTCAAAATTGCATGATAATTGTTTGGGAAACGAGTTGGTTTCGGAAGCTAAATTGTATAACATGAAGTTTTTTCTAGTATTGGTTTCAGTTTTGTAAGTTGCATTTTTCCAAACAGCTTAGAAATTGTAGGTAGCATGCTTATTGGATAACATGAGATGTCCCACTTTCATCACTAAATCTCATAGTCACGTTAAAGATGAGTTATATTTTGTCTGAAAGTTATATTATGATGTTACCAGTTATGATAACTTGCAAATGGTTTATTGGGGTTTATGTGTTATTTAATTGGATTATTAACTTTTTGAGTTTAAATCATTTTTTCGCTTTTCTTGAATTGGTTTCCAGATATTAAAAGAATTAGATTTTCAGAAACATTGGTGTTTAGAATACCGTTTATTGCTGCAGTTTTAAGAGCATGAATAAGGTTTCGTGTGGCCGCCACAATATCTGCTGGAGTCTTAAGGGAGATATCCAACTAAAAGTACTGTTTAACTATAGTGTTCTTCAATGATTCCATTTCGTGGATTTGATTGCTGGCGGACGATAGATCATAACAAACGGTAACTGAAACGTTAATTTGTGGTATGGCTATATTATAGAAAAGATTAACATACTTTTGGAATTTTGGTTTTATCAATAGGCCAATATATTGGATGCCCTGTTGTCACATAAACTAAACATTATTACTCCATAGCTTTTGGCAATGTTATTCTTAACCCTAATTGAGTATGTCGTCCAATCATCACCCGCAAGGAATATATTACCCAGCTGACTTAAATAATCCTTCTGCTGGTCAGTTCCTAGCTATACTGAAAAAAATAAACATTGTACCTTCCAGGACTAATCTAAGACAAAAATCTGCTCATTTTAACTAAAACTCGTTCGTGAGAAAAATCAGCTACGTTGAGCTACGGCAATGATAACAGCCATTATCAACAATGGATTGCTCGCGATGAGAGAGGAAAAGAGAGATGCCAGAGACCTATCTTTTTTTTTAATAAACTAAACACATTTTATATACAGGTTATATTTTTTCAATGTAGACCAGCGATATCGCGGCATACTTACTAATCCGTTTAATAAAAGATTGATGGCTTGGTTTTCAATTAAAATTATTCAATATATTTACGCAAGCATTAACTATGTACTCTTTCATGGTTTCTTCTGTCGTAATGTCTTGAGTAGAAAAAATAAGAAAATGTAAATCCGGTCCATTACGTGCATTGACATTTGTAATTAAGCAATCAAGGACACTATCTCTCTGTTTACCAGTTTGGTGCCTTGTTGACTTGTTCTATTTGGTGTTACTTACATATAATTATTGTTCGCTATAGTTGCAAGAATGCCACATCCATATACAATTCCCATTTTATTATACTGTTCATTGATCGTAATTTATAGTCTTCAATACCTGTATTACTAAAGTTACTCGTATAGTTTAACAACGGAAAAAACAAATTATGATCACACAAGCATAACATGGAAAAAAGGGATGTGGATGGTGGCTCGGGCTATCTCATTGCAACAAGGTAATATAACATGTACTGACGAAACCGTATTCATGGTAGACGAGCGTCATGGTTCTCCTGCGAGATCCAGGTTCATGTCGTAACGCACTGCCCAAAAGTGCATATTATGATGAATAACTTAACCATGACTAAACGTTCATTCTAGATAAAATGATAAAAGTAATAAATAAATATTATGCCAAACGACTATCAAATTTATGAAATTTTAATCCTGAAATTCTTTATACAATAAAATATGATAAGTTTGGAATTTTTATAAGGCAACTAAACACAAAATGAACACTTCGTTGGTTTCCGATTCTGCACAAATTTGGTCCATCGCCTGATACAGCTGCAAATGGAAACTGGTGTAAGTTTCACTTGCCTCCTTCTTCGATCTTAAACGCGATGCTGTTGTTACCAATATTTAGCTCAATTGATAGAGAATTTATATCCTGAATGCATATTAGTTATGCAGGTTATCCCGTTAAACGACTTCCCCATACAAAACTTCAATATTGTATGATAAATGGCCAACTCGTTGTATGCATCTTATTAGGAAAATGGTTCTACAGGGTGATCAGCATTCCTTGTAGATCCGATGAGGATGATTATCGTAGAAAAAAGTCGGGATCAAAAGGTTTTCCGGGTTAACTTCTTACACATACGAAAACCATTCACCTAAGTTATACACGTGTACTCTTGGTTAAAATCGTTGTTTGTACGAGAGGTAAATTTAATATTCTGTACATCTAGTAATGATTTTATTGTCAGTCTTTAATATAACCTGATAAGCGACAAAAAAAACTATATATGTACATACATGATAGATAAAAAATGTTTTCAAAAACTTATTTAATAATAATTCTTGTGTTTATCATGTTCTTAACACACAGACGGAAATGTTATTTTTTTTTTACTATATGCATACACACATGTGGGTATACCATGTCTAAGCGAGAAGATGTAAAAACATGATTTTTCTTCATTACATGAGAAAATCTTAGAAAATCCATATTAATATAAAAACTGTTAAGGCGTACGCCCATTACATATTATCCTTATAACATTATTTCATTTCAAGATACCACAATAATAATAATTTAAGACGACGAAGAAGAAATACATACATACATATTTTTTTAAACTAACGTTCTACACATTCTACTCTCATCTAAAAAAAAAAAAGGATTGGTGTTGCCGAGATGATATAAGAATGGAAAACTTTAAAATTTTCTGTTTTCACATTTTGTTGGTTTTTGCTGTTGTAAAAGAAAATTACATTAAATTATACAGTAGCAGTGTTTGTGTGCTACACACCAATACAATATACTTGGTGTATAGTATACGAGTACCATATATACACATGTATGTATGTAAACTCATAATGCGGGTACACAACATAAAATTAATGTTCGTCAATTCAAAAATATGTTTTGTCATTCGATGTTACAATGGTTGGAGTGAGTAACGATGACGGGGAAAAAAAGGAAATTATGTTTCACATTTGTTACAAAAAAATAAAAATAAATAAATAAAAAAGGGATAATGTATTATATTACTTTGTAATAATATTTTTTTGAGGATTAACGATCGACACTAAATATATTTGATTTATTATTATTGCCAAAATGTATACAATAAAATTGTAGAAAACGATAAAAATGGAGTTCATGTATAATCGTTGGTAATTAGAAAATCATTGCGGCCTTTCGATCATAAACATTTCTCGTTTCATTTGATGTAATAATATTTATATACACCCTGTGGTTAAATAGCGCTCATTTTTCGTGACATTTTCCGACTATGATAGACTATATAATCCCACTCCATTAATCGTGCATAAATATCAACAAACAGTTATAAATGTCAACAATAATAAAAATAAATTTGGACATAGTCAACCCAACATGGTCCCAACGATAGTTCCCAATATAATGAATAAAGATTCGAGGACTGAAGATATAATCTCGAAAA